>JAWPHD010011427.1:0-84093 GCA_037043455.1 Cyrtodaria siliqua
CCTATAACCATATATGAACCCTTTATATCTATGTAAAACAGTACCTTCCTATAACCATATAATTATGAACCGTATAACTACCTACGTAGAACCATACCTTCCTATGACCATATATGAACCCTGTGTATCTACATAGAACCATACCTTCCTACGACCATATATGAACCCTGTGTATCTACACAGAACCATACCATTCTATGACCATATATGAACCCTGCATATCTACGTAGAACCATACTTTCACATAACCATATATGAACCCTATATATATCTATATAGAAACATACCTTCCTATGACCATATATGAACTCTGTATATCTACGTAGAACCATACCTTCCTATAACCGTATATGAACCATGTATATGTACCTAGAGCCATACCTTCCTATAACCACACATGAACCCTGCATATCTACATAGAACCATACCTTCACATAACCATATATGAACCCTATATATATCTATATAGAAACATACCTTCCTATGAGCATATATGAACCCTGTATATCTGCGTAGAACCATACCTTCCTATAACCATAGATGAACCGTGTATAATTACCTCGAGCCATACCTTCCTATAACCACACATGAACCCTGTATTTCTACGTAGAGCCATACCGTCACATAACCATATGTGAACCCTATATGTATCTATGTAGAACCATACTTTCCTATGACCATATATGAACCATGTATATCTACGTAGAGCCATACCTTCCTATAACCATATATGAACCCTGTATATCTACCTAGAGCCATACCTTCCAATAACCATATTTGAACCTTGTATATCTACATAGAACCATACCTTCCAAAAACCATATTTGCTGTATATCTACCTAGAGCCATACCTTCCCATAACCATCTGTGAACCTTATATATATATATCTGTGTTGAGCCATACCTTCCTATGACCATATATGAAAGCTATATATCTACATAGAACCATATCTTCCTATAACCATACCGGAAACCTGTATATCTGTCTACCTAGAACCATAGGTTTATGAAATCAAATATAAACCGTATATCTATATAGAACCATATCTTCCTATAACCATACAGGAAACCTGTATATCTGTCTACCTAGAACCATACCTTTCTATAACCATATATAAACCCTGTGTATCTCCCTAGAGTCATACCATTCTGTAACCATATATGAACCCTGCATATCTACATAGAACCATACCTTCACATAACCATATATGAACCCTATATATATCTGTATAGAAACATACCTTCCTATGACCATATATGAACCCTATATATCTACGTAGAACCATACCTTCCTATAACCATATATGAACCGTGTATATCTACCTAGAGCCATATTGTAGCTTACTATAGTGGTGAAAATAATGTTCAGGTTATATGCTGCAGGGCCAGTGGTAAATTGGTAAGGGCGAGTAGCTTTTTGCATCCACTAGTCCTGCAGGGCAAGTGAATTTTTCCAAGTTGTTACACCCCTGCTATATGAACCCTATATATCTACGTAGCAACATATTTTCCTATAACCATATATGAACCCTGTATGTCTACCTAGAACCATTGCCTTCCTATAACCATATATGAACCCTGTATTTCTACCTAGAGCCATACCGTCACATAACCATATGAACCCTATATATATATCTATGTAGAACCATACCTTCCTATGACCATATTTGAACCCTGTATATCTACCTAGAAGCATACTTTCACATAACCATATATAAACCTTATATATATCTCGATGTAGAACCATACCTTCCTATGACCATATATCTACGTAGAACCATACCTTACTTTAACCATATATCTACCTAGAATACTACGTTCCTATAACCATATATGAACCCTATATATCTACGTAGAACTA
This sequence comes from Cyrtodaria siliqua, assembly GCA_037043455.1. Lineage (NCBI taxonomy): Eukaryota > Metazoa > Mollusca > Bivalvia > Adapedonta > Hiatellidae > Cyrtodaria > Cyrtodaria siliqua. The sequence continues at coordinate 1,862 of JAWPHD010011427.1, forward strand.
TACATTTCTATAACCATAATTATATGAACCCTATATAGAACCATACCTTCCTATAACCCTATATGAACCCTATATATCTAGGTAGAATCATATTTTCCTATAACCATAATTATATGAACCCTGTATGTCTACCTAGAACCTTACCTTCCTATAACCACACTGTATATCTACGTAGAGCGATACCTTCCTATGACCACATATGAACCCTATATATCTACGTAGAATGATACCTTCCTATAACCATATTGAAACCTATATATCTACGTAGAGCCATACCGTCACATAGACATATATACAGGGTTCATATATGGTTATGTAGAACCATACCTTCCTATGACCATATATGAACCCTGTTCATCTACGTAGAACCATATCTTTCATTAACCATATCTGAACCCTGTATATCTACCTAGAGCCATACTTTCACATAACCATATATGAACCTTATATATATCTCTATGTAGAGCCGTAGTTTCCAATGACCATATATCAACACTATATATCTACGTAGAACCATACCTTCATATGACCATATATGAACCCTATATATCTACGTAGAACCATAGCTTGTACAAACATATATGAAACCCATCTAGCTAGAACCATACCTTCCTATAACCATATATGAACCCTATATGTCTACGTAGAACCATAGCTTCTACAAACATATATGAAACCCATATAGCTAGAACCATACCTTCCTATGACCATATATGAACCCTATATATCTACCTAGAACCATACCTTCCTTTGACCATATATGAACGCTATATATCTACATAGAGCCATACCTTCCTTTGACCATATATGAACCCTATATATCTACATAGAGCCATACCTTCCTATGACCATATATGAACCCTATATATCAACCTAGGACCATATCTTTCTATGACCGTATATGAACCCTGTATAACTACATAGGACCATACCTTCTAATAACCACATTTACTGTATATCTACCTAGAGCCATACCTTCACATAACCATATATGAACCTTATATATATCTCTATGTAGAACCAGATCTTCCTATAACCATTGGTCACGGGGCAAAGAATAGGGCCACTGCAGATCCCTTTGGAGGGGTAGGCAGAGGGGTTGAATTCCCCCAAATTCATGTTCATTGATCATTTTTTGTTCATGTTCATTAAAGGTCTTCATCATGATCCCTGCATTGTTTCAGGTGCCATCTCGCTCGTATCAAAAGGGTAGTGGCAGAAAAACAATAAACGTGGCCCAGCGTAAATGGAGTTTCTACGATAGAGTTTGCAGCAACTCTGCAGTTCAGGGTGAGAAGGTTCTAGGCCCATTTTCCATATTTTATCTCGATGTATATGGAAGATGAGCCTGGCATGTTCAAGCCTGTTAGACGCGATATAACCTTTTCATGTGTTGGTGCGCCTTAAAACCCAATTCAGTTCAATTCCTATAACCATATATGAACTCTATATATCTACGTAGAGCCATACCATCACATAACCATATGTGAACCCTATATATATATCTATGTAGAACCATACCTTTCTATGACCATATATGAACCCTATATATCTACTTAGAGCCATACCGTCACATAACCAAATGTGAACCCTATATATATCGGTAGCACCATACCTTCCTATGATCATATATGAACCCTGTATATCTACGTAGAACCATACCTTCCTATAACCATGAACCCTGTGTATCTACCTAGAGCCTTACCTTCCTATAACCATGAACCCTGTATCAGCCATACCTTAATTCCTATAACTATATATAAACCCTGTCCATCTATGTAGAACCATATCTTTCATTAACCATATTTGAACCCTGTATATCTCTACCTTGAGCCATACTTTCACATAACTATATATGAACCTTATATATATCTCTATGTACAGCCATAGTTTCCAATGACCATATATGAACCCTATATATATATACGTAGAACTATACCTTCCTATGAACCCTGTATATCTACATAGAGCCATACCTTCCTTTAACCATATATGAACCCTGTATATCTATGTAGAACGATATATGAACCCTATATATCTACATAGAGCCATATCTTCCTATAACCATAAATGAACCCTATATATCTACATAGAACCATACCTTTTAATTACCATATTTGAGCCCTGTATATCTACCTAGAACCTTACCTTTCTATAATGATATATGAACCCTATATATCTACGTAGAACAATACATTCCTATAAACATATACTCTACATAGAACCCTACCTTCTTATTACCATATATGAACCCTGTATATCTGCATAGAACCATACCTTCATATAACCATCTATGAACACTGTATAACCTAGAAGCATACCTTCCTATAACCATATATGAACCCTATATATCTATGTAGAACCATACCTGCCTAGAACCATATATGAACACTGTATAAGATTCTACCTAGAACCATACCTTCCTATAACCATATATTAACCCTGTATATCTACATAGAACATATATTAACCCTTTATATCTACATAGAACTATACCTTCCTATGACCATATATGAACCCTGTACATCTGCGTAGAGCCATACGTTCCTATAACCATATATGAACCCTATATATCTACGTAGAACCATACCTTTCTATAACCATATATCAACAGTATATATCTACCTATAGCCATACCTTCACAAAACCATAGATGATCCTATATATCTATGTAGAATCATACCTTCCTATAACCATAGATGAACCCTGTATATCAACGTAGAACCATACCTTCCTATAACCATATATGAACTCTGTATATCTACAAAGAACCATACCTTCCTATGACCATATATGAACCAGAACAAAACCTTCCTATAACCATGTTTGAACCCTGTATATGTACCTTGAGCCATACCTTCCTTAGCCATATATGAACCCTGTATACGTAGAACCATCCCTATATGAACCGTGTATATCCATACTTAGAGCCATATCTTCCTATAACCATATATATATATATATATATATATATATATATATATATATATATCAAGGTAGAACATGACTTTCAAAATGTATATCAGCGTAGAACATGACTTCCTAAATGTATATCTGCGTAGAACATTACTTTCTGTAACCGTATATTACTAATACACTATGTTACTAATACACCATGTTCCTGGATCCGACCCTATTTGCGTACATGTGCATGTATTAGGAAAGTTGACATAGGGTTTTGCCAGGGGATTTTGTGGGAATCTTGCCAGAATATTTGTTTTGACTTATATAAATACGTGTTGAAGCTTGTACAAAATGGAATTACATTGGGTGTGTTCTTTTTGGGTGTCTTAAAAACTGCCTCGTCGATTTCTTTAACCCAGAAATGCCACCATGTGATGGTATACCACAGACCTAATACATAAGAGCTGTATATGTTTAGTGCTGCCATAGATTGAACTCGGTCAAGTATTTCAGTCAGTTAAACCATGTTGAGATGATGGTGTTGCTTAATATCTGAATATCATTTTTTTTAAAGGGACTCGCAGCAATCTTGATTCTTTTAAAGCCCATAATTTCTTTAATTTTATACAAGCAGGTTTAAAGTTTAAATGATACTAGATAAATATAATAAAGTGCTAATTTAACTTCAAGAATGCTGCATGTCCCATCAACTGATAAACTTACCATTCTAAAATCAGGTGTATTATATATAATATAATATATATACGCCATTAAAAATGCAAGTTTTTTTATTTTATGTTTCGATTGCATAATTCCGATTTTACTTCTTTCAATACATGTATTTGATCGGTCACCAGATTTATAGGGAATGTGGATAATTTCTATTACTTGTACATAACACTACAATCGATCTTGGAAATAAACACAACATAAAAAAACTTGCACTTTTAATAACATTAAGTATATGTATACTCAAATTTGGTTAATTGTCGGGACCCTTATATACTCTCCATATGATATATAAAGCGAATATTGGGCAAAAATACAAATCCTACGTCCAAGAGAATTCGATAGTGTAGGCGATGCAACTGTTCGAAAACAATTATTGGATCTTGGACCCAACAACTGAATTTGACCAAGCAATTGAGTATGGTGGCATATTTCTGCCAGGAGATAGCTAGATAATTTATCGTGTATTTTTCGCGATAATGTTACTTTTTTTCTTTGATGTTCAACAATTTTATCTTAACAAAACTTGCTGCGATACTGCTCTCTTCTGTCATCACGTTAGCACAATAGTTAACGCGGTAAGAATTATCTTAAACATTTGAAATTTATTTTGTTTTCGTAATAATTATGACTATTTATCAGAAAATTCACATTACTAACGCGTAAATATTTATAGTTAACTCAATAACATTATTTATCGTGAAACCAGAACTATCATGATCAGTAGTATCGCGGCATTTTAACTAGATAACTGAGAGATTTTCGTGACAATTCAGTTACTATCTCGAAGAAAGCATGATACAGGTATCGCGATAATTCGGTAGAAACCAGAATCATGATGGCAGAAGTGGGAATTAGCGTGGCATTTAACATGATAAAGAATTTGAGAGAGTTTTATCTTACAAATTTTATAAGATTTTCTCGAAATTCATTATCTCGAAAAATACATGGCACTATCTCGAAATAATCACGATAATTATCTGTCAAGGCAGAAATATTCCACCATAAGTAAGGACCCAACAATCGCTTCTGAGATTTATTAAAGCCGGACAAGTGACCAAGTTTAAAACTATATATATATATATATATGTATATATACTCAGTTGCAAAAGAAACAGGACATTTTGAAAATGTTTACTTTACACCCTATCCACTTTACACCCTATCCTTTTTATGAAGCGACAGTCAGTTTAATGATTCAACCTATTGAAAAACAAATGACGATATATGACAGTCCAGACATGGTACTCATTGTAGCCATAAAGGCATAACTTGAATGATTGAATTATATGTTATAAAGTTCTCTTTTGTACATTAAGTGAGGTATAATGTTCCATTAACACATATTCCGTCATATTTTGATATTGAAACACATTGTTAGGCTGATTGTAATGTTTTGTGCGTACACTTACACTGAAATAAAATGTGTGGTTTTACAGAAACAATCATTACCTAGTATGTAAATAAAGTTTTGAATATTGTGTTTATTCATTCATGCAGTGCTGCCAGCCAAGCTGAGGTGCACCGAGGCACTTGCTGAGTTGTTTTGTTTGACCGATTATCAGTAACATAAACAGAAATAATGTAGCTATGTAGCTATGTAGTGTGGGAGTGATGATTTGCCTTGGTGTTTTTTAAAGCCTGGCTACAGCACTGTCATGCCACCATTTTAGTCGGTACAATGATGTATGTCCATCCTTGCTTTCACTTTTAAAAGTAGGTCAGCAAAGATACATGATACATAGAAATAGATACAAACACAGAAACATACAGGTACATACATCATACATCATACATATACTGAAAGGAAAAAGAAATGCAGGGTGCGTATTTCCACTATATATTGCATATACTGCACACTTAATTCCATATATATTCCAAGGAAATAACATCTTCGGATTTCCTTGGAATAGTTTTTTTTTTTTACAAAACATCTTGGGATTTCCTTGGAATATATATGGAATTAAGTGTGCAGTATATGCAATATATAGTGATTAAAACGTCTACAACATCACAGTTGTGTCCTTTCTCTCAGTACACGTAACAAGAAATTCATACATGCTGAAGTTCCTCTTTGAAAAATTGAGCCAATTCAATAATGTATTTAATGTTAAGTGATTGCAACATTTAAAGCCTCAGTTTGCTCACCTGCTTAAGCCAAATGCGCATTCTGACGATAATGAAACTTTAAAGGGATAACCATTGGTGTGTTCAGTGCTGTTTAAACCTTCTAAACGGACAGGCCTAATGTCGCCCTGTACCATTCGATTAGCAGTAGCATATTAAACATACAATATATAGCGGAAATACGCACCCTGCGCTTCTTTTTCCTTTCAGTATACATAGATATAAAGATACATATATTAGATGTTTGTAGGGGAGTGGGGGAGACGAGGGGAGGCAACTCCTTTTTTCTCGGTTGGGGGAATTAAGGGAAGCAATTCCTTTATCAGGGGAATTAACTCCTTTTTATCAAGGGAAGTAATTCGTTTTTTATCAAGGGAAATAATTCCTTTTATCAGGGGATATCACTCCTTTTTATCAAGGGAATTACTTTTTATCAAGGGAAGTTATTCTTTTTATCAAGGGAAGTAATTCCTTTTTATCAGGGGAAATAACTCCTTTTTTCAGGGGAGGTAACAATTTATCAGGAATTAACTCCCTTTTTATCAAGGGAAGTAATTCCTTTTTATCAGGGGAGGTAACTCCTTTTTATCAAGGGAAGCAATTTGTTTTTTATCAAGGGAAGTAACTACTTTTTGTCAGGGGAGGCAATAACTTGTCCGGGGAAATAACTCCTTTTTATCAGGGGAGGTAACAACATTTTATCAGGGGAGATAACTGATTTTTTATCAAGGGAAGTAACTCCTATTTGTCAGGGAAGGTAACTCCTATCAGGGGAGACAAATATTTTTTATCAAGGGAAATAACTCCCTTATGTCAGGGGAGGTAACTCCTTTTTATCAGGGGAGATAACTGATTTTTTTATCAGGGGAGATAACTGATTTTTTATCAAGGGAAATAACTCCCTATTGTCAGGCGAGGTAACTCCTTTTTAGCAAGGGAAGTAACTGCATTTTGTCAGGGGAGGCAACTCCTTTTTATCAGGGGAGATAACTGATTTTTATCAAGGGAAGTAACTGCTTTTTATCAAGGGAAGTAACTCTTATTTGTCAGGGGAGGTAACTGCTTCTTATCAAGGGAAGTAACTCCTTTTTAGCAAGGGAAGTAACTCCATTTTGTCAGGGGAAATAACTGATTTTTTATCAAGGGAAGTAATTCCTTTTTATCAGGGGAGATAACTGATTTTTATCAAGGGAAGTAACTCCATTTTTCAGGGGAGGTAACTCCTTTTTGTCAGGGGAGGCAACTCCTTTTTATCAGGGGAGATAACTGATTTTTTATCCTGGAAGTAACTCCTATTTATCAAGGGAAGTAATTCCTTTTTATCAGGGGAGATAACTCCTTTTTAGCAAGGGAAGTAACTGCTTTTTATCAAGGGAAGTAACTCCTTTTTATCAAGGGAAGTAACTCCATTTTTCAGGGGAGGTAACTCCTTTTGTCAGGGGAGGCAACTCCTTTTTATCAGGGGAGATAACTGATTTTTTATCAAGGTAATTCCTTTTTATCAGGGGAGATAACTGATTTTTTATCAAGGGAAATAACTCCCTATTGTCAGGGGAGGTAACTCCTTTTTATCAAGGGAAGTAACTGCATTTTTCAGGGGAGGTAACTCCTTTTTGTCAGGGGAGGCAACTCCATTTTATCAGGGGAGATAACTGATTTTTTATCAAGGGAAGTAACTCCTATTTGTCAGGGGAGGTAACTCCTTTTTAACAAGGGAAGTAACTGCTTTTTATCAAGGGAAGTAACTCTTACTTGTCAGGGGAGGTAACTGCTTTTTAGCAAGGGAAGTAACTGCTTCTTATCAAGGGAAGTAACTCCTTTTTAGCAAGGGAAGTAACTCCTTTTTATCAAGGGAAGTAACTGCTTTTTATCAAGAAAAGTAACTCCATTTTTCAGGGGAGGTAACTCCTATTTGTCAGGGGAGGTAACTCCTTTTTATCAAGGGAAGTAACTGCTTTTTATCAAGAGAAGTAACTCCATTTTTCAGGGGAGGTAACTCCTATTTGTCAGGGGAGGTAACTCCTTTTTAGCAAGGGAAATAACTGCTTTTTAATCAAGGGAGGTAACTCCTTTTTGTCAGGGGAGGCAACTCCTTTTTATCAGGGGAGATAACTGATTTTTTATCAAGGGAAGTAACTCCTATTTGTCAGGGGAGGTAACTCCTTTTTATCAAGGGAAATAACTCCCTATTGTCAGGGGAGGTAACTCCTTTTTATCAAGGAAGTAACTGCATTTTTCAGGGGAGGTAACTCCTTTTTGTCAGGGGAGGCAACTCCATTTTATCAGGGGAGATAACTGATTTTTTATCAAGGGAAGTAACTCCTATTTGTCAGGGGAGGTAACTCCTTTTTAACAAGGGAAGTAACTGCTTTTTATCAAGGGAAGTAACTCTTACTTGTCAGGGGAGGTAACTGCTTTTTAGCAAGGGAAGTAACTGCTTCTTATCAAGGGAAGTAACTCCTTTTTATCAAGGGAAGTAACTGCATTTTATCAAGAGAAGTAACTCCATTTTTCAGGGGAGGTAACTCCTATTTGTCAGGGGAGGTAACTCCTTTTTAGCAAGGGAAATAACTGCTTTTTAATCAAGGGAAGTAACTCCATTTTTCAGGGGAGGTAACTCCTTTTTGTCAGGGGAGGCAACTCCTTTTTATCAGGGGAGATAACTGATTTTTTATCAAGGGAAGTAATTCCTTTTTATCAGGGGAGATAACTCCTTTTTAGCAAGGGAAGTAACTGCTTTTTATCAAGGGAAGTAACTCCATTTTTCAGGGGAAGTAACTCCTTTTTATCAAGGGAAGTAACTCCATTTTTCAGGAGAGGTAAGTCCTTTTTGTCAGGGGAGATAACTGATTTTTTATCAATGGAAGTAACTCCTATTTAGCAAGGGTAGTAACTGCTTTTTATCAAGGGAAGTAACTCCTTTTTTCAGGGGAGGTAACTCCTGTTTGTCAGGGGAGGCAACTCCTTTTTATCAGGGGAGATAACTGATGTTTTATCAAGGTAATTCCTTTTTATCAGGGGAGATAACTGATTTTTTATCAAGGGAAATAACTCCCTATTGTCAGGGGAGGTAACTCCTTTTTATCAAGGGAAGTAACTGCATTTTTCAGGGGAGGTAACTCCTTTTTGTCAGGGGAGGCAACTCCTTTTTATCAGGGGAGATAACTGATTTTTTATTAAGGGAAGTAACTCCTTTTTAACAAGGGAAGTAACTGCTTTTTATCAAGGGAAGTAACTCTTACTTGTCAGGGGAGGTAACTGCTTTTTATCAAGGGAAGTAACTGCATTTTATCAGGGGAGATAACTGATTTTTTATCAAGGGAAGTAACTCCTATTTGTCAGGGGAGGTAACTCCTTTTTAACAAGGGAAGTAACTGCTTTTTATCAAGGGAAATAACTCCCTATTGTCAGGGGAGGTAACTCCTTTTTATCAAGGGAAGTAACTGCATTTTTCAGGGGAGGTAACTTCATTTTATCAGGGGAGATAACTGATTTTTTATCAAGGGAAGTAACTCCTATTTGTCAGGGGAGGTTACTCCTTTTTAACAAGGGAAGTAACTGCTTTTTATCAAGGGAAGTAACTCTTACTTGTCAGGGGAGGTAACTGCTTTTTAGCAAGGGAAGTAACTCCTTTTTATCAAGGGAAGTAACTGCTTTTTATCAAGAGAAGTAACTCCATTTTTCAGGGGAGGTAACTCCTTTTTGTCAGGGGAGGCAACTCCTTTTTATCAGGGGAGATAACTGATTTTTTATCAAGGGAAATAACTCCCTATTGTCAGGGGAGGTAACTCCTTTTTATCAAGGGAAGTAACTGCATTTTTCAGGAGAGGTAAGTGCTTTTTGTCAGGGGAGATAACTGATTTTTTATCAAGGGAATTAACTGCTTTTTATCAAGAGAAGTAACTGCTTCTTATCAAGGGAAGTAACTCCTTTTTATCAAGGGAAGTAACTCCATTTTGTCAGGGGAGGCAACTCCTTTTTATCAGGGGAGATAACTGATTTTTTATCAATGGAAGTAACTCCTATTTATCAAGGGAAGTAATTCCTTTTTATCAGGGGAGATAACTCCTTTTTAGCAAGGGAAGTAACTGCTTTTTATCAAGTTAAGTAACTCCTTTTTATCAAGGGAAGTAACTCCATTTTGTCAGGGGAGGCAACTCCTTTTTATCAGGGGAGATAACTGATTTTTTATCAAGGTAATTCCTTTTTATCAGGGGAGATAACTGATTTTTTATCAAGGGAAATAACTCCCTATTGTCAGGGGAGGTAACTCCTTTTTATCAAGGGAAATAACTGCATTTTTCAGGAGAGGTAACTCCTTTCTATCAGGGGATATAACTGATTTTTTATCAAGGGAAGTAATTCCTTTTTATCAGGGGAGATAACTGAATTTTTATCAAGAGAACATTCGCATCATCTCGTACACTGCTTCGCAGCATGACTCGAATGTAATACGCAGGTTTCCATATTGGTTACGTCATACTAGCGTGATGCGCGTCAGATTCCCGCCAAAACGAATTTGCATTCACAATCAAAGTTATCTTCAACATTTTGCAATGTCATTTAGCCGATTGCTCCATCTATAGTTTATTTACGTGAAAGTAGTGATAAAACCTTCATCTGTGTTGTAAATAACAAATACGCAACGCAAATCGTACATCAACACGTGTGGCAGGCGGCCATACTGTTTATGTAGCAACAGTGCACTATTTGTCAGGGGAGGTAACAACTTTTCAGGGGAAATAACTCCTTTTTATCAAAGAAAGTAATTCGTTTTTTATCAAGGGAAGTAATTCCGTTTTGTCATGGGAGGCAACTCGGTTTTTTATCAGGGGAGATAACTGAATAAGAAGTCTAGGGAGTAATTCCTTTTTATCAGGGTAGGTAACTCGTTGATAACTCTATTTTCTCAAGGGAAGTAATTCCATTTTTTCAGGGGAAGTAACCCTTTTTTTATCAAGGGAAGTAATTCCTTTTTATCAGGGTAGGTAACTCGTTGATAACTCCTTTTTATCAAGGGAAGTAATTCCGTTTTATCAGGGTAGGTAACTCGTTGATAACTCTTTTTTATCAAGGGAAGTCATTCCATTTTGTTAGGGAAGGTAACTCCTTTTTATCAAGGGAAGTAATTCCGTTTTGTCAAAGGAAGTAACAACTTTTCAGGGGAAATAACTCTTTTTATCAGGGAAATATTACCTTATTGTCTTGGGAGGTAAATCGTTTTTGTCAGTGGAGGTAACTTATCAGGGGAAGTAACTCCATTTTATCAAGAAAAGTAATTCCGTTTGTCATAACTCGATTTTGTCATGGGAGGTAACAACTTCTTATCGCGGGAAATAACTGCTTTTTTATCAAGGTAACTTTTATAACTCCTTGTTTTCAAAGAAAGTAATTCCTTTGTCAAGAGAGGTAACCCCTTTTTGTCAGTGGAGGTAATAACTGCCTATCAGGGGAAATAACTGCTTTTTTTATCAAGGTAACTTTTATAACTTATTTTAGAAACCATGCGCCTGGGAACCTTTCTATCTGTTTTTGATATTTCTGGATCTCTGAAGCGCTTGACGTTTTACAGCAAGTAAAGAATCCAGTGAAACGTTGTAGTAAAAACAGAAAGACGCACGGTGTGTACACTAATAAGAACGAGGTTTAATGATGCGAATGCCGAGCGAAGGAAGGCGTAAAAACAATAAGTGTGTACCCCACCTCACGAAAAATACACCCCCGAGACCTGTATTTTAAGGCTTTGTTCGAATGAAATCTCATCCAATTTACGAAAACAAACGTGACTTGACGTCGATAGTTTGACGTCATCTGACAGTTGTGAAGTTGTTGAATCTCCGCATACTTACGGACTTATTTGAAGAAAAAAAAAAAAAGATCTTTTGATTCCGTCGATCATTCTAGCAGCAGGTTTCTTGTTTCAGAGGAAGTTACTCCTTTTTGTCAGAGGTGTTTTCGAGGCAATGGGAGGTAACTCCTTTTTGTCAGGGGAAGCAACTCCTTTCTCAGGGAGGTAACAACATTTTATCAGGGCTTAACTCATCTTTCTTCAGGGGAAGTACCCCTTATAAATGAAAGTAATTCATTTTTGTCAGCATTCGCAACATTTCGTACACTGCTTCGCAGCATGACTCAAATGTAATACGCGGGTTTCCATATTGGTTACGTCATACTAGCGTGACGCGCGTCAAATTCCCGCCAAAACGAATTTGCATTCAAAATCAAAAGTTATCTTCAACATTTTGCAATGTCATTTAGCCGATTGCTCCATCTATAGTTTATTTACGTGAAAGCAGTGATAAAACCTGCATCTGTATTGCAAATAACAAACATGCAACGCAAATCATACATCAACACGTGTGGCAAACGGCCATACTGTTTATGTAGCAACAGTGCACTATTTTCTGTGTCGTTGCCTTCCGGCTAACAGAATGTGAAGATTTTGAACATACCGAAGCGCCGTGATACACACGAGGTGGCATCCCGAGGAAATGACGGGATTGGCCGAGCGATCACGATTGTTTTGTCAGGTGATGTAATTCATTTTTATCAAGGGAAGTAACTCCTTTTTGTCGGGGGAAGCAGCCCTTTCTTTCTCAGGGAGATAACTTTTTTTTTATTAGGGGACGCAACTCCTTTTCATCAAGGGAAATAACTCCTTTTTATCAAGGGAGGAAACAACTTTTTATCAGGGAAAATAAATTTTTTTCTTGGTGGAGGTATCTCTTTTCTGAGGGAAAGTAACACCGTTTTAATAGGGAAGTAACTCCTTTTTGTCAGGGGTGTCGACTTTTTTTTAAGGGAAGTAACTTTGATAAGAGGAAGAAGCGCATTTTTATCAGGGGGAGGAAACTTGTTGTCTTGGAATTTAACGTTTTTTCTAAGGGGAAGGAACTCCTTTCTGCCAGGGGAGGTAACTTTTATTACTCATTTTTATCAGGGCACAATAACATTTTATTTGTGGACGCAACTCCTTTATACCAAGACTGGTAACTCCTTTTTCGTCAATGGATGTAACAATTTTTTATCAGGGGAAATAACTGTTTTTTTCTTGGGGTAGATAACTTTTTTACGTAGGGGAAGCGACTCCTTTTTATTAGGAGAGTAACTCCTTTTTATCAAGAGAAGTCATTTATATTTGTCATTGAAGTTTAACTGCTTTTTGTCCGTGGCCCTAACTCTATTTTTCTCGAGTAGGCAACTCGTTTTAAGTAGGGAAGGTAGCTCCCTTTTATCAATGGAAGTACCTCCTTTATGTCAGGGGAGGTAACTTTTCTTAATTCCTTTTTCTCGGGGGAGGTGTGAAGTGAAGCAACTCCTTTTTATCAAGGGAAGTAATTCCTTTTTGTCAGGGGAGGTAACTACTTTTAGTAGGAGGCAGCTTCTTTTTATCAATGGAGAGAGAGCACTCGTTTACATATATACTCTGTAAAAGAAGTTTTGGACCATGGCAATGTTCGAACCCGTACAATGATCGCTGAACCATGACTTCGACCATAATCCTTATTATCTCAGATGATAATTCACAACAGATCAACAATCAACAATAATTATCATTTACAATGAAAGTTTGCGAAAAAATAATAACCTTTTTATTGGTTACTCGAATGTGTCCGTTAACTGTTACTTTGTACGGACTTTTACAGACCCTTTGTGTGTTCGCGATATTTTTTTAAAATCAAATCTTGTTTGGAATTTAATGTTTCTGGTACCAAAATTAACCGGGTAGGGTAGACCTTGGTTACTAAAAAGAGATACTTAAATTTTGTCCACTTGTTTTATTTTTTATATGACTTGATATACCCTGGACCAAAACTTTTTTTACCGAGTATATATACACTGAACAAAATTGCTAAGTATCAACTTTTGTATCTTAACTAACTTTCTTATTTTAAATATAGTTTAGAAAAGATATATGAGTATTTTGTTTTGACCCATAGTTTTAAAACATTTATTTTTTGTTTAAATTGTTACATCTTTTGAGAGTTACCCTCCCTTTATATGAAAACATGAAATGTGCCATGAGTCCATGAGTCAAAGATCGCTTAAAGATATATAACATTCTTTAAATTGGTATGAAATAATACAAAAAAATATAACAATTTGACCACCTTTATTGCAGATTCTCCGTCTGTAAAAAAATGAAATATGGATAATCTTAAATTACCTCCCTTACAAGTGAATATTGTTTGAAATTCAAGTAACTGTAATATAGCGTTAACATTAAATATTTCGAAAATTTCTTCTGCAAACGCATTTGTAATGCTAGTAAAACATGATGTCAAAATAATTTTAACTGGCATACTTTAGAATAAGGAACATCGAAAGCTTCACTAATTCGAAGTGTTATAACTTATCTCTATTCAAGCACAAAATACACAAAACAATGAGAATTCACTCAGTTCATTACAATAATAATGACATCATGATTCTTGTATGCAAGGCTTTTTTTATATTTAGAAATGATGTCTCGTCTGCTCTCGCTGAATAAATGCAATTTATTAATGTTAAAGATGACTGACCAATCCTTACTTTATGTTTCGAATCCCACTGGGAGTTCGACCTATGAGGAAGTGTCGATTCTTACGGATGGCGGGAGGTGTACAGTACTTGTTCTACCCAGGAAAAGTGGGTGGTCTGCTTCCAAAAAAATCGACCGTCGTAAACTGAAAAAAAAATAAGTTTAGCACTGTATTTTGCATATCTAGTTTGAATAAACAGGAATGTTGCTCTTGATGTCTAGTTGATCCTAGCACAATTTCAGGTCGGCCGGAAATTCAAGATGTCAACCACGGCTAAACATAGATTTTTAAAAACAAGTTTGTAGCGACTACTTCTTGAAAACTGTAAGTGATATTGATATGGGACTTTTTCTGAAATGATCAGCATGCCAAGATGTTGATCCTTGTTGAAAATTATTTTGATTCGACATTAAACATGGCTGCCAGTGGCCATCTTTGTTTACCTAGAGTTATATAGTAAAAACCAACTTGTAGCGAGGGCTGGCGCGGCGCAGTCGGTAGCGCGGCGGAGTTGTAACCGGAGGCCCCGGGTTCAATCTTCCGTGGTGCCACTGAGTTCCGTCGGTGTGTTCTTGGGCAAGACACTTTCCCTTAGCCTCGTCCGTCGGATGGGGACGTAAACCGGGCGGTCCCGTGTATCGGTCTGACCTCCGAGCACGTTAAAGAATTCGATAATACACTCCAGTGATATGAAAAAGTAACAAGGGAATTTCCGCTTTATATTGTATGTACAATATGCTGCTTTTAATCGAATGGTACATGGCTACCCTTCCGTTTGGAAAAAATACTAAAACAACAAATAATACAGCAAATAGTATTCCTTCAATGTCTCATTATTCACAGAGTACGCGTTTGGCTCAATCATATGAGCAAACTTAGGAAGCAACATTTTGCAAACTATTTACGTTAAATACAGTACTGAACTAGCTCAATTTTTCAAAGAGCTACTTCAACATTTATGAAGTTCTTGTTACAAAGTGTAGTGTGATTAAAACGTCTACAACATCACAGTTGTGTCCTTTCTCTAGTTAACTGCAACTTTCTTTTTAAAAAACATCTTGGGATTTCTTTTGAATATTATGTGCAATTAAGTGTGCAGTATATACAATATATAGCGGAAATTCCCGTGTTGCGTTTTCATATCACTCGAGTGTAAGAGTAGGGCAGGGTTCCCGGATTCCTATGTATCCTTCCCCTCTCTCTGGGGCGACTCTAAATAACCTCTACTGTGTTGATGAGCCGTTAAACAACTTCTCTGAAACTACTTGACATTTTTTTATGAAACTTCACAGGAATGCTGACCTAGCTATCAAAATCTATCAGTAGAGCTTCAAGGTCATTGACCTCTTGTTTTAAATTTACATTGGTTATTGACAAGATATTTGTCTCGTTCAGAATGAAATTTGTTTTTATTTATTGATTTTTATTATTATTATTGAGATATTAAATGTCTTGTCTACTGGTGTATTAGCGGTTTGGTTCAGTATACACTATATAGCGGAAATTCCCATGTCGCGTTTCTTTTTCCTTTCAGTATATATTTATATGTATATATGTATTATGTGTCTCCGGCTTTGAAGTTTCACAACAAATATACAACAAAGGGAGATCCTTTAGAAGCAACAAACACAACCAAGCGAATCGAGAGGTAATACGAGGCAGTGTAAGAAGTACAACCTTTCACGCCCCCTAGCACCGGCTGCTTAAGCGGTGTTCTAGGTAAATGAGTCTCCATGCACCTTCCATAGTAAAGTTAGAAAGTTGACAACCTGTTAAAACCTCATAGCTGGTTAGAATTCTGGGAAACTTACTTTTATCATGCAAACAAACATGTCTGCTATCACACATCAACAAGGAAATAGGGGTTGAATATCTTCTCAGTAGATAGCGCGGCGGATTTGTAACCGGAGGCCCCGGATTCAATCCTCCGTGGTGCCAGAGTTTCGTCGGTGTGTTCTTGGGCAAGACACTTTTCCTTAGTCTCGTCCTCGGATGGAGACGTAAACCGTGTATCGGTCTATCCTCCGAGCACGTTAAATAACCATAGGAATCTATTCGATAATGAGTAGGGAACGGTTCTCGGATTCCTATCCTTCCCCTCATTCTAGGCGGCTCTAAATAACCTATACTGTGTTGATGAGCCATTAAACAACATTCATACGATTTGTGTTTTGATAACGTGTACAATACATAAATTGTTTCTCTAATAAACCTACGATTTATGTTTTGATAACGTGTACAATACATAAATTGTTTCTCTGTAATAAACGTACGATTTGTGTCGTGTACAATACATAAATTGTTCCTCTGTAATAAACCTACGATGTGTGTTTTGATAACATGTACAATACATAAATTGTTTCTCTGTAATAAACCTACGATTTGTGTTTTGATAACGTGTACAATACATAAATTGTTCCTTTGTAATAAACCTACGTTTTGTGTTTTGATAACATGTACAATACATAAATTGTTTCTGTGTAATAATCGTACGATTTGTGTTTTGATAACATGTACAATACATAAATTGTTCCTCTGTAATAAACCTACGATTTGTGTTTTGATAACGTGTACAATAAACCTACGATTTGTGTTTTGATAACATGTACAATACATAAATTGTTTCTCTGTAATGATCGTACGATTTGTGTTTTGATAACATGTACAATACGTTCCTCTGTAATAAACCTACGATTTGTGTTTTGATAACATGTACAATACATAAATTGTTTCTCTGTAATAAACCTACGATGTGTGTTTTGATAACATGTACAATACATAAATTGTTCCTCTGTAATAAACGTACGATTTGTGTTTTGATAACATGTACAATACATAAATTGTTCCTCTGTAATACACGTACGATTTGTGTTTTGATAACATGTACAATACATAAATTATTCCTCTGTAATAAACGTACGATTTGTGTTTTGATAACATGTACAATACATAAATTGTTTGTCTGTAAAAAATGTACGATGTGTGTTTTGATAACATGTACAATACATAAATTGTTTCTCTGTAATAAACGTACGATGTGTGTTTTGATAACATGTACTATACATAATTTGTTTCACGTATTTAAAGGGATTTGAAAACACACAATAGTTTGTTGCCATGACGTTTAATCACCGACTCGAAAATCGTTAGACAAACGCCATCGTTTAAACACCACATCAAGATCAAAGTTTTAACCTCTACTAAATAATGTCCGTACATCAGGATCAAACCTTTACTCTAATGTCCGTACATCAGGATCAAAGTTTAAACCTCTACTAAATAATGTCCGTACATCAGGATCAAACCTTTACTCTAATGTCCGTACATCAGGATCAAACCTTTACTCTAATGTCCGTACATCAGGATCAAAGTTTAAACCTCTACTAAATAATGTCCGTACATCAGGATCAAACCTTTACTCTAATGTCCGTACATCAGGATCAAACCTTTACTCTAATGTCCGTACATCAGGATCAAAGTTTAAACCTCTACTAAATAATGTCCGTACATCAGGATCAAACCTTTACTCTAATGTCCGTACATCAGGATCAAACCTTTACTCTAATGTCCGTACATCAGGATCAAAGTTTAAACCTCTACTAAATAATGTCCGTACATCAGGATCAAACCTTTACTCTAATGTCCGTACATCAGGATCAAAGTTTAAACCTCTACTCTAATGTCCGTACATAACTTCTCTAATGTCCGTACATCACTTCTCTAATGTCCGTACATCAGGATCAAAGTTTAAACCTCTACTCTATGTCCGTACATCAGGATCAAAGTTTAAACCTCTACTAAATAATGTCCGTACATCAGGATCAAACCTTTACTCTAATGTCCGTACATCAGGATCAAAGTTTAAACCTCTACTAAATAATGTCCGTACATCAGGATCAAACCTTTACTCTAATGTCCGTACATCAGGATCAAAGTTTTAACCTCTACTCTAATGTCCGTACATCAGGATCAAAGTTTTAACCTCTACTCTAATGTCCGTACATCAGGATCAAAGTTTAAACCTCTACTAAATAATGTCCGTACATCAGGATCAAACCTTTACTCTAATGTACGTACATCAGGATCAAAGTTTTAAACCTCTACTCTAATGTCCGTACATCAGGATCAACACTTATTAGCGTATGCCCGTGCATTTAAACCCGTAAACTAAGCAATACACTCAAGAGATATGCAAACGCAACACGGGAATTTTCGCTATATATTGTATATACTGCACACTTAATTCCACATAATATTCTAAAGAAATCCCGAGATGTTTTGTAAAAAAAAGTTGCAGTTAATTAGAGAAATGACACAACTGTGATGTTGTAGACGTTTTAATCACACTACACCTTTTAACAAGAACTTCATAAATGTAGAAGTTGCTCTTTGAAAAACTGAGCCAGTTCAGCACTGTATTTAACGCAAAGAGTTTGCAAAATGTTGCATCCTAAGTTTGCTCATATGCTTGAGCCAACCGCGTACTCTGTCAATAATGAAACTTTGAAGGAATATTAATAGCTGTGTTATGTGTTGTTTTAGTCGTGTTTTTTTCAAAAGGAAATGTCTAACGTAGCCATAACAGCAGCATATTACACATACAATACCCGTGTTGCGTTCTCATATCTCTTGAGAGTAAATAGAGTATGGCTGACAGCTGAAATAGACATGTTACAAAACTAAGTAATAGATAGAGGTGGGTGTCTCTCTCCCCCCACCGCCACACACCCCACCACCCCCACCCCAGTATTCAGTATTCAGTACTCGGGGGTGGGGACCCCCGAGTACGGAATACTCCTTCATTTTAGACCCGAGTACTGAATACTATTTAACATGGATAACCCGAGTACTAAATATTATTTTAACCCGGACCGTAGGTACTGAATACTCTATAAATTCGCCCTGAATACTGCGTACCAAAAGTGTGGGGGGGGGGGGGGGGGGGGGGGGGGAACAGCCCCATAGAGTATGGTCTCATCGAGTTGGTTGATATACTGAAATGAAAAAGAAATGCAACTCGGGAATTTCCGCTATATTGTGGAACAGCCCCATAGAGTATGGTCTCATCGAGTTGGTTGATATACTGAAATGAAAAAGAAATGCAACTCGGGAATTTCCGCTATATATTGTATGTACTATATGCTGCTGTTAATCGAATGGTACATGGCTACGTAAGACCACCTTTCCTTTCGGAAAAAGACTAAACAACACGTAACACAGCAAATAGTATTCCTCCAAAGTTTCGTTATTGACCGAGTACGTGTTTGGCTCAAGTATGTTAGCAAACTTAGGATACGTTAAATACAGTATTCACTACTGAACTGGCTCAATTTTTCAAAGAGGAACTTTCTTGTTACAAAGTGTACTGTGATTAAAACGTCTACAACATCACAGTTGTGTCCTTTCTCTAACTAACTGCAACTTTTTTTTTTACAAAACATCTTTGCAATGTTATGTGGAATTAAGTGTGCAGTATATAAACATCGTAGCCCATCGAGGTGTTTAAACCAACCAACGAGATGAGACCGTATTCTTTTTGTTTTGTAACATGTCTATTTCAGCAGTCAGCCATACTCTAATTTCCGATAACTGATAGAGTATACCATTTATTCTGACAGGCGTTATTTTCAATTAAACGATTTACACCTGTGCAAATACAACGATGTTAAACTCTGATATCAAATGGCAACTCACATGAATATCTATATATTTATGGTAAATTTGTCATTCACTACTGGCGTTAAAAAACGCATAAACGCCGATATAACGCGCATTATGGAATTTTAAATTTACTACTGGCGTTTAAATCCGCACAGATGAATGACGGAAACATGCGAATCAATTCTTATACATGTATATTTACTGTAACATCATTATTTTCCCATCGTTATACAATAACTTGCAATGGCAGAAAGATAATTTCAGACTGGAATATCCACAGTTCATTAATTAAGGCGCATGGGATACGTGTGCACACTTTTCTTCTGCTTGAAAACCGACGTTTATTCGAAATTAGACGTTTTTTTCAACTGAATACTACAATTAGCTAATAAATATTTTAATTTCCGGCTTATTATTCTCGCAAAAATATATGGTCGAATTTCTATTCTGATTACAATAACAATGTAAGTATTGTACCATACCAAGAATGTGTTGTTACCTTTAGGGCACATGGTGTGTTACCCTTAGTCCAAAAATTATGTTGGTGGTGCAGCAGTTGTTACCTTTAGCGTAGAAATGTGTGTTACCTTTAGTGTAAGTTATTACCTTTAGTCCCAAAAGTGTGACCATTAGTGCAGCTTGTTACCTTTAGTGTAAGTTATTACCTTTAGTCCCAAAAGTGTGACCATTAGTTCAGCTTGTTACCTTTAGTGCAGTTGTTACCTTTAGGGTTGCAATACCCCACACTAAGATCAACGTTTCAACATCTACTCTAATGTCCATACTCATGGACCAGCGTAATGCCCACCCAATCCTCTGCCACTTTTCACTTTCCGATACCGTGATTCTACGAGGATTGGTAACAGAACAACCAGGGAGAACATTATATAAAACGAATCGGAACAGAGATGTACATGAGTTTTAACAATAATATACCTTTGTTTTAATAAACTAAACTGCTGTACTTATCACAGATTGCGTAGTAAAATTGATTAAAAAAACACTTGTTGAACGGTACATTTCCTGTTCGACGTTATGTACTTATACGAAGTCAATAAAATAGCTGAAGGGAAAGGAGTGCTACAGAGGACGTGTATGTTGGGATAGCGGTACTGGTAGAGCAAGGGACAGGAGTGCTTGCTACGGAGGACGTATCTGTTGGAATAGAGTGCTACAGAGGACGTATCTGTTGGAATAGGGTACTGGTAGAGCAAGGGAAAGGAGTGCTAAAGAGGACGTATCTATTGGAATAGCGGTACTGGTAAAGCAAGGGAAAGGGGTGCTACAGAGGACGTATCTGTTGGAATAGCGGTACTGGTAGAGCAAGGAAAAGGAGCGCTACAGAGGACGTATCTGTTAGAATAGCGGTACCGGTAGAACGAGGAAAAGGAGTGCCACAGAGTACATATCTGTTGGTATAGCAATACTGGTAGAGCAAGGGAAAGGAGCGCTAAAGAGGACCTATCTGTTGGAATAGCGGTACTGGTAAAGCAAGGGAAAGGAGTGCTAAAGAGGACGTATCTGTTGGAATAGGGTAAAGCAATGGACAGGAGTGTTACGGGTTACAGAGTACATATCTGTTGGAATAGCGGTACTGGTAGAGCAAGGAAGAGGAGTGCTACAGAGGACGTATCTGTTGGAATAGCGGTACTGGTAGAGGTAGGGAAAGGATTGCTAAAGAGGACGTATCTGTTGAAATAGCGGTACTGGTAAAGCAAGGGAAAGGAGTGCTACAGAGGACGTATCTGTTGGAATAGCGGTACTGGTAGAGCAAGGAAAAGGAGCGCTACAGAGGACGTATCTGTTAGAATAGAGGTACCGGTAGAACGAGGAAAAGGAGTGCCACAGAGTACATATATGTTGGAATAGCGGTACTGGTATAGCAAGGGACAGGAGTGATACAGAGGACGTGTATGTTGGAATAGCGGTACTGGTAGAGCAAGGGAAAGGAGGTCTACAGAGGACGTATCTGTTGGAATAACGGTACTGGTAGAGCAAGGGAAAGAAGGGCTACAGAGGACGTGTATGTTGGAATAGCGTTACTGGTAAAGTAAGGGAAAGGAGTGCTACAGAGGACGTATCTGTTGGAATAACGGTTCTGGTAGAGTATATCATGTCCTCGCCACCGGTGAGTCGAAGATACTCGTATAATACTGTAACAGAGAAGGTAAGTAACGATTTTAAGTCTTCAGTATAACTTTTAGAAACACGCTAAATAATTGTATTCATTCGTGAATTTCGATGGCTGCACCTTTTCGATTGATTGTAAGGACAGCGACAATATTTCTAGTATAAAGCAAATAACAAGAAGAAATAGATTTTATACAGTCACGTTTCTGAACTGAACGTGTCACTAAATTACAGCAACTCCTTTTACATGTGTTTGCAGTTAGCCTTGGAAGGCAATGTAGATACCATATAAGTTATATTTAATACCGCTTATTTTGTAATAGCGGTAGGAATCATGGTGTCTGTAACAACGTTGAAGGTACAATGAAGGTACAATGCTACGTAAAGGGAATACAAGCAATCGCTAGTATTGAGAGTGCTGAAGAACTTGGTCAAGGGTGAAAGAAGTATCAAAATCGGATGATAAACAAAGGAGATATGATCATTTAAGGTTCTTTTGAAATACATTCGGAAGCTAACATTTTTAGAACTATGACATAACAATTCTAAAATACCATATACATGGCATATTTATAGATATGTTAATTAGCTGATTTATAGGGGAAACATCACAGCAAAGGTATAAAACAAAAGTATATTAAAGTGTTATAATGCATTATACGCAGTAAATGATTTCGCATTTTTTATTTGCAAATTTCTCTAAATGATATTTACCAGTATACGGTATGCGATTGTTTGGCTATGTCACTACAAATCAACGTTAAAGGTAAGTCTCCGGTAAACGTAACAATCACCTCATCGGTTAAAAGGTAAAAGCTCTTTAAATATCGTTACAAAAACTTCAATAATACCGCGTAAAACTGACTGTTTGTTACATTTAACATTAGGTTATGAACGAATATTAGATAATTAGCAATACATCTATTAAATAAAATACCGCAAATAGTAGGTATTTTGGAGTTCTATGCATATCATTTTGTCGATCATCATGAACTTTGCAAAATCGCAGTATATTCCAGAACTTTAACAATGCATTTTTCAATCTATGCATATTTTATTACTTTGACTATTTGACTAGTACGTTGCGGATGGTGGACTATTGATTTCAATTATAAAAATCACTTTTAAACGTTATATATTCTGTGAATTACAGGGTGAAGTGCACAGCGCAAAATGTTTTCCAAAAAGGAACAGTTTTAACGTAAACGGTAAGTAAAATACCGTTTTTCATAATCATTGTAGCAAGGCTTTTCGTAAAGAAAAAAACCCGTCGCTAAATGTAAAAACGTCACTTAACGTAAATCTGTTGTCGCTTGTAGCAACACTAAATGCAAAATCGTCGCGAAAGGTCATCAATTTAGTCACTAAACGAATCAGTTTAGTCGCGAATCAGTTTAGTCGCTAAACGGTAAACGGAGACTAAAACATAAAACGGTCGCTAAATCTTAAAACATCATGCAAACCTAGGAGTCGCTTAGGTTTAGAAAAAAGAGGTCAATCAAAAAATAATGTGATACTAACGGCACCGGACCAATCCCTACGTCGAAAACGCTGTTTCTAAAAATAAAATCAGTCAAAATTGTATCTGTACAAAAGTCAAATGGAACTATTTTCTGCGCTTGTCACCGTATATCAGAACAAGAGTTGATAGTATGAAACTTTTCAAAAAAACGAGAAAGAACCGAACACAGGATAAATTTCTCTATTATCAAGAGTAGAAGACTACTGAATGCAAACCTAAGTATAAATGCGTGTAAGACACACTGAAAAAGCCGTGGCATCGCTACTCGCTAGTATTTCTCGAGCCCGCGCAGTACACGACTTAGCAATAAGCCATATGCTTACTTCCGGTCTCGGACCAATAATGTACCAGTAAGTTATTATTGGCGAGCCCTTTACAAAGTGTGCAGCTTTTCTCTGACCAGTTCCATGCCGTTGAAATAAATTTTGAGGAATATACCGCTGAGTACAGGTTTCATGGAGGATTGCTGAAAGAGACTAATATACTAAACCAAATTGCTAAGTATCAACCTAAGAATATGTCAGTAATATGCTCATGGGTTGTGTATTTTGTGCTTGATTAGAGATACAGTTAAACTGCAAAATAATGAGTGTAAATCGTCTACTCTGATTGCATGAACATATTTTAAAACTTTTAAGTCAATGTGTTTTCTTAGAAATATGTTATAACACTTATAGAACTGGGTATATAGGATTTTATTAAGTACTTCGAATTAGTGAAGCTTTCGACGTTCCTAATTCTAAAATATGCCAGTTCAAATTATTTTGACATCATTTTTTACTAGCATTAACACTACAAATGCGTTTGCAAAAGACATTTGCGAAATATTTAATGTTAACGCTGAATTACAGTTACTTAAATATTAAACATTATTATATAACCTATAAATAGACGCGTTTTCATTGGCTAAAAAGTAATTTTTTAGAAAAAATATCTAGCGATATTGACCTGTTTTTTTGATATTGACCTGTTTTTTTGATATTGACCTGTTTTATATAATTGTTTTTTTGATATTGACCTGTTTTATATAATTGTAAATTGAGGGTTATATAATAAAACAGTTATGGACTTTTCAGCTGTTATACATGATGTTGATATGCACCAAAAAATCATTATTGACCTCGGCTATCGCCTCGGTCAATAATGATTTTTTTGGTGCATATCACATCATGTATAACAGCTGAAAAGTCCATAATTGTATAATATTCAATTTAAAGGGAGGTAATTTAAGATTATCCATATTTCATTTTTTTATAGACGGAGAATCTGCGATAAAGGGGTCAAATTTGTATGTACCAATTTTAAAAATGTTAAGCGATCTTTGACTCATGTTATGTGTTTTATCAGCACATTTCTTGTTTTCATATAAAGGGAGGGTAACTCTCAAAAGAAGTAACAATTTAAACAAAAAATAAATGTTATACAAACTATGGGTCAAAACAAAATACTTGTCATATATCTTTTCTAAAATATATTTAAAATAAGAAAGTGAGTTAAGATACAAAAGTTGATACTTAGCAATTTTGTTCAGTTACATGTATAAACACGGGAAGAAAGAAGTATGCATCCTGTGCAGACATGTAAGATACAACATCTTTCACGCAATCTACCATCGTCTTTAGCGTTATTCTACTTCAATGAGTTAAAATAATTGTCTCTATGTAAACGCAATGAATACCACACTTCATTGTTAACCTAGATAGCACTGCAGCATATATCAGTGAACTAATTTCAAAAATCAGTTACGAAAATAAAAGAAATCTTAGATCCGTATCAAATGAAACTCTGCATGTTCCAAAATGCAAAACATCTTTTTGTAACAAATCTTTCTCAGTTACGGGTCCCAAACAATGGAATTAACTCCCTCTTGTAATTCCCAAAACAAATTAAAAAAGTCGCCGAAGAGCTATCTTTTAGACACAGTCGAATGATATTTGTTTTTACCGTTTTGTTATTTAGACAAATTGTTAGTAGTAGGTTGTGTCCATTCACCATAATATGTTTGTTTTTGTGCAAGATTGAACATTCATAATCATTTAATCATGTCTTTTTATTTAAGGTCATAGTTATGTACACTTACTTTATTTTTTATAATAATATATTCATGAATGAATGTTAATATATATATTGTTTCCTATGAGGACTATGTGTTGGAATGGCTATTAGCCAAATATGTAATCCTCTGAAAATAAATACATTATTATTATTAGTAGTAGTAGTAGTATTAGTATTAGTATTATTATTATTAGTTTTATTATTATTATTATTATTATTTTTAAACAACTTTTAATAATGATGTATGACAAAACAGTTTTCTTATTTTCACCCTTCTGTATCGTCTCCACGACTTCTGTACCGATCCTAATCGGCCATTTTTGTTTTAATAAACGGAATTTTATACATAGAGATGGTGTCTTTAGTAATATATGAGTTGTCTCCAAGACTATAATGAGGCCTGGAATTGTGATGTTAGATTTAAACGTAAGGTTAGTAATGAGGCCTGGAATTGTGACGTTAGATTTAAACATAAGATCAGTAATGAGGCCTGGAATTGTGATGTTAATTTAAACATAAGATCAGTAATGAGGCCTGGTATTGTGATGTTAATTTAAACATAAGATCAGTAATGGGGCCTGGTATTGTGATGTTAATTTAAACATAAGATCAGTAATGAGGCCTAGAATTGTGATGTTAATTTAAACATAAGATCAGTAATGAGGCCTGGTATTGTGATGTTAATTTAAACATAAGATCAGTAATGAGGCCTGGAATTGTGACGTTAGATTTAAACATAAGATCAGTAATGAGGCCTGGTATTGTGATGTTAATTTAAACATAAGATCAGTAATGAGCCTGGTATTGTGATGTTAATTTAAACATAAGATCAGTAATGAGGCCTGGTATTGTGATGTTAATTTAAACATAAGATCAGTAATGAGGCCTGGAATTGTGATGTTAATTTAAACATAAGATCAGTAATGAGGCCTGGAATTGTGATGTTAATTTAAACATAAGATCAGTAATGAGGCCTGGAATTGTGATGTTAGTTTAAACATAAGATCAGTAATGAGGCCTGGTAGTGTGATGTTAATTTAAACATAAGATCAGTAATGAGGCCTGGAATTGTGATGTTAATTTAAACATAAGATCAGTAATGAGGCCTGGTATTGTGATGTTAATTTAAACATAAGATCAGTAATGAGGCCTGGAATTGTGACGTTAGATTTAAACATAAGATCAGTAATGAGGCCTGGTATTGTGATGTTAATTTAAACATAAGATAGTAATGAGGCCTGAAATTGTGACGTTAGATTTAAACGTAAGATCAGTAATGAGGCCTGGTATTGTGATGTTAATTTAAACATAAGATCAGTAATGAGGCCTGGAATTGTGACGTTAGATTTTAACATAAGGTTAGTAATGAGGCCTGGAATTGTGACGTTAGATTTAAACATAAGATCAGTAATGAGGCCTGGAATTGTGACGTTAGATTTAAACATAAGATCAGTAATGAGGCCTGGAATTGTGACGTTAGATTTAAACATAAGGTTAGTAATGAGGCCTGGAATTGTGACGTTAGATTTAAACGTAAGATCAGTAATGAGGCCTGGTATTGTGATGTTAATTTAAACATAAGATCAGTAATGAGGCCTGGAATTGGGATGTTAATTTAAACATAAGATCAGTAATGAGGCCTGGAATTGTGATGTTAATTTAAACATAAGATCAGTAATGAGGCCTGGAATTGTGACGTTAGATTTAAACATAAGGTTAGTAATGAGGCCTGGAATTGTGACGTTAGATTTAAACGTAAGATCAGTAATGAGGCCTGGAATTGTGACGTTAGGTTTAAACATAAGGTTAGTAATGAGGCCTGGAATTGTGACGTTAGATTTAAATATAAGATCAGTAATGAGGCCTGGAATTGTGACGTTAGATTTAAACATAAGATCAGTAATGAGGCCTGGAATTGTGACGTTAGATTTAAACATAAGATCAGTAATGAGGCCTGGTATTGTGATGTTAATTTAAACATAAGATCAGTAATGAGGCCTGGAATTGTGACGTTAGATTTAAACATAAGATCAGTAATGAGGCCTGGTATTGTGATGTTAATTTAAACATAAGATCAGTAATGAGGCCTGGAATTGTGACGTTAGATTTAAACATAAGTCTAGTAATGAGGCTTGGTATGTGACATTAGATTTAAACATAAGATCAGTAATGAGGCCTGGAATTGTGACGTTAGATTTAAACATAAGATCAGTAATGAGGCCTGGAATTGTGACGTTAGATTTAAACATAAGGTCAGTAATGAGGCCTGGAATTGTGACGTTAGATTTAAACATAAGATCAGTAATGAGGCCTGGTATTGTGATGTTAATTTAAACATAAGATCAGTAATGAGGCCTGGAATTGTGATGTTAATTTAAACATAAGATCAGTAATGAGGCCTGGAATTGTGACGTTAGATTTAAACGTAAGATCAGTAATGAGGCCTGGTATTGTGATGTTAATTTAAACATAAGATCAGTAATGAGGCCTGGAATTGTGACGTTAGATTTAAACATAAGGTTAGTAATGAGGCCTGGAATTGTGACGTTAGATTTAAACGTAAGATCAGTAATGAGGCCTGGAATTGTGACGTTAGGTTTAAACATAAGGTTAGTAATGAGGCCTGGAATTGTGACGTTAGATTTAAATATAAGATCAGTAATGAGGCCTGGAATTGTGACGTTAGATTTAAACATAAGATCAGTAATGAGGCCTGGAATTGTGACGTTAGATTTAAACATAAGATCAGTAATGAGGCCTGGTATTGTGATGTTTATTTAAACATAAGATCAGTAATGAGGCCTGGAATTGTGACGTTAGATTTAAACGTAAGATCAGTAATGAGGCCTGGTATTGTGATGTTAATTTAAACATAAGATCAGTAATGAGGCCTGGAATTGTGACGTTAGATTTAAACATAAGGTTAGTAATGAGGCTTGGAATTGTGACATTACATTTAAACATAAGATCAGTAATGAGGCCTGGAATTGTGACGTTAGATTTAAACATAAGATCAGTAATGAGGCCTGGAATTGTGACGTTAGATTTAAACATAAGGTCGGTAATGAGGCCTGGAATTGTGACGTTAGATTTAAACATAAGATCAGTAATGAGGCCTGGTATTGTGATGTTAATTTAAACATAAGATCAGTAATGAGGCCTGGAATTGTGATGTTAATTTAAACATAAGATAAGTAATGAGGCCTGGAATTGTGACGTTAGATTTAAACATAAGGTTAGTAATGAGGCCTGGAATTGTGACGTTAGGTTTAAACATAAGGTTAGTAATGAGGCCTGGAATTGTGACGTTAGATTTAAATATAAGATCAGTAATGAGGCCTGGAATTGTGACGTTAGATTTAAACATAAGATCAGTAATGAGGCCTGGTATTGTGATGTTAATTGAAACATAAGATCAGTAATGAGGCCTGGAATTGTGACGTTAGATTTAAACGTAAGATCAGTAATGAGGCCTGGTATTGTGATGTTAATTTAAACATAAGATCAGTAATGAGGCCTGGAATTGTGACGTTAGATTTAAACGTAAGATCAGTAATGAGGCCTGGTATTGTGATGTTAATTTAAACATAAGGTCAGTAATGAGGCCTGGAATTGTGACGTTAGATTTAAACATAAGATCAGTAATGAGGCCTGGTATTGTGATGTTAATTTAAACATAAGATCAGTAATGAGGCTTGGAATTGTGATGTTAATTGAAACATAAGATCAGTAATGAGGCCTGGAATTGTGACGTTAGATTTAAACATAAGATCAGTAATGAGGCCTGGAATTTTGACGTTAGATTTAAACATAAGGTCAGTAATGAGGCCTGGAATTGTGACGTTAGATTTAAACATAAGATCAGTAATGAGGCCTGGAATTGTGACGTTAGATTTTAACATAAGGTTAGTAATGAGGCTTGGAATTGTGACATTAGATTTAAACATAAGATCAGTAATGAGGCCTGGAATTGTGACGTTAGATTTAAACATAAGATAAGTAATGAGGCCTGGAGTTGTGACGTTAGATTTAAACATAAGGTCAGTAATGAGGCCTGGAATTGTGACGTTAGATTTAAACATAAGATCAGTAATGAGGCCT
The DNA here is from genome assembly GCA_037043455.1 of Cyrtodaria siliqua. Lineage (NCBI taxonomy): Eukaryota > Metazoa > Mollusca > Bivalvia > Adapedonta > Hiatellidae > Cyrtodaria > Cyrtodaria siliqua. The sequence goes on from JAWPHD010011427.1 coordinate 31,613, forward strand.
GGTATTGTGATGTTAATTTAAACATAAGATCAGTAATGAGGCCTGGAATTGTGATGTTAATTTAAACATAAGATCAGTAATGAGGCCTGGAATTGTGACGTTAGATTTAAACGTAAGATCAGTAATGAGGCCTGGTATTGTGATGTTAATTTAAACATAAGATCAGTAATGAGGCCTGGAATTGTGACGTTAGATTTAAACATAAGGTTAGTAATGAGGCCTGGAATTGTGACGTTAGATTTAAACGTAAGATCAGTAATGAGGCCTGGAATTGTGACGTTAGGTTTAAACATAAGGTTAGTAATGAGGCCTGGAATTGTGATGTTAGATTTAAATATAAGATCAGTAATGAGGCCTGGAATTGTGACGTTAGATTTAAACATAAGATCAGTAATGAGGCCTGGAATTGTGACGTTAGATTTAAACATAAGATCAGTAATGAGGCCTGGTATTGTGATGTTAATTTAAACATAAGATCAGTAATCAGGCCTGGAATTGTGACGTTAGATTTAAACGTAAGATCAGTAATGAGGCCTGGTATTGTGATGTTAATTTAAACATAAGATCAGTAATGAGGCCTGGAATTGTGACGTTAGATTTAAACATAAGATCAGTCATGAGGCCTGGAATTGTGACGTTAGATTTAAACATAAGATCAGTAATGAGGCCTGGAATTGTGATGTTAGATTTAAACATAAGGTCAGTATTGAGGCCTGGAATTGTGACGTTAGATTTAAACATAAGATCAGTAATGAGGCCTGGTATTGTGATGTTAATTTAAACATAAGATCAGTAATGAGGCCTGGAATTGTGATGTTAATTTAAACATAAGATCAGTAATGAGGCCTGGAATTGTGACGTTAGATTTAAACGTAAGATCAGTAATGAGGCCTGGTATTGTGATGTTAATTTAAACATAAGATCAGTAATGAGGCCTGGAATTGTGACGTTAGATTTAAACATAAGGTTAGTAATGAGGCCTGGAATTGTGACGTTAGATTTAAACGTAAGATCAGTAATGAGGCCTGGAATTGTGACGTTAGGTTTAAACATAAGGTTAGTAATGAGGCCTGGAATTGTGACGTTAGATTTAGATATAAGATCAGTAATGAGGCCTGGAATTGTGACGTTAGATTTAAACATAAGATCAGTAATGAGGCCTGGAATTGTGACGTTAGATTTAAACATAAGATCAGTAATGAGGCCTGGTATTGTGACGTTATATTTAAACATAAGATCAGTAATGAGGCCTGGAATTGTGACGTTAGATTTAAACATAAGATCAGTAATGAGGCCTGGTATTGTGATGTTAATTTAAACATAAGATCAGTAATGAGGCCTGGAATTGTGACGTTAGATTTAAACGTAAGATCAGTAATGAGGCCTGGTATTGTGATGTTAATTTAAACATAAGATCAGTAATGAGGCCTGGAATTGTGACGTTAGATTTAAACATAAGATTAGTAATGAGGCTTGGAATTGTGACATTAGATTTAAACATAAGATCAGTAATGAGGCCTGGAATTGTGACGTTAGATTTAAACATAAGATCAGTAATGAGGCCTGGAATTGTGACGTTAGATTTAAACATAAGGTCAGTAATGAGGCCTGGAATTGTGACGTTAGATTTAAACATAAGATCAGTAATGAGGCCTGGTATTGTGATGTTAATTTAAACATAAGATCAGTAATGAGGCCTGGAATTGTGATGTTAATTTAAACATAAGATCAGTAATGAGGCCTGGAATTGTGACGTTAGATTTAAACGTAAGATCAGTAATGAGGCCTGGTATTGTGATGTTAATTTAAACATAAGATAGTAATGAGGCCTGAAATTGTGACGTTAGATTTAAACGTAAGATCAGTAATGAGGCCTGGTATTGTGATGTTAATTTAAACATAAGATCAGTAATGAGGCCTGGAATTGTGACGTTAGATTTAAACATAAGGTTAGTAATGAGGCCTGGAATTGTGACGTTAGATTTAAACGTAAGATCAGTAATGAGGCCTGGAATTGTGACGTTAGATTTAAACATAAGGTTAGTAATGAGGCCTGGAATTGTGACGTTAGATTTAAATATAAGATCAGTAATGAGGCCTGGAATTGGGACGTTAGATTTAAACATAAGATCAGTAATGAGGCCTGGTATTGTGACATTAGATTTAAACATAAGATCAGTAATGAGGCCTGGAATTGGGACGTTAGATTTAAACGTAAGGTTAGTAATGAGGCCTGGAATTGTGACGTTAGATTTAAACATAAGATCAGTAATGAGGCCTGGAATTGTGACGTTAGATTTAAACATAAGATCAGTAATGAGGCCTGGTATTGTGATGTTAACTTAAACATAAGATCAGTAATGAGGCCTGGTATTGTGATGTTAATTTAAACATAAGATCAGTAATGAGGCCTGGAATTGTGACGTTAGATTTAAGCATAAGATCAGTAATGAGGCCTGGTATTGTGATGTTAATTTAAACATAAGATCAGTAATGAGGCCTGGAATTGTGATGTTAGATTTAAACGTAAGATTAGTAATGAGGCCTGAAATTGTGATGTTAGATTTAAATATAAGATCAGTAATGAGGCCTGGAATTGTGACGTTAGATTTAAACATAAGATCAGGCTGATTTTGCCTGATCCTGACAGCTTGTCATTTCAAAAGCATGGTACATTTGAGGACATTAAAGCGATTTTCAAAAACAATGGTACAAACAGCATAAATGAAAATGAATCAAATATGTCTAAAACCTTCATGATTTTCCTCAAAATGTGGTATTTGAGATACATTGATTAAGACTGTTTCGACCTTAAGGTAATGTCTATACATTGCAAAACTAATGTTTAAAACTCGTGAATTGTATGTTTTTAACAATATAAATATAAAAAAAGTAATAATTACATTTCAAAACTTAAAGAATTACGTACACATTGTCAAGCAAGTGCATATTATATTGTGATTGACGTAGGTAATACATTGGTAATCAAGTTGTCAAATAGCATATATAACAAATCATTTAAAAAACACAATACATACTGCTATAAGAGTATACATGTTAAAGCATTGCAAGAAGTTCTAACTATGATTTTTACATTTTTGATAAATGTATTTATATAAGAAAACCACTCGATTATGTCGACTGCGCCTTTTATGTGTGCACTAGTTCTGTCTCATGGTACAGATGACTGTAACGTTGGTGCGTTTAAAGCAGGCGTGGTTTAGGGGGATATGAAGGAAGAAGATAATAAAATCAGGCGTGGTTTAAGGGATATGAAGGAATAAGATATAGATTCCCGAGTGAGAAAGATTCTTGCGATAAGAAACTCGTTTCTATATCGCAAGAATATTTCTCACGAGTAAATTATTTTCCGTATCACGACAAAAATGTTAATTAAACTATATAATATATATTCTGTGACGAATTTCTTTCCAAACGTCTTTTGACACAAGTATTCCTACTTCTGTCACTCCTTTGGCGACAGCGCGGAGTAATATCATGAGGTCAATTCATGACGTAATATCGTGACGTCTGTCGTTTAGTTCATAACATTTGGCTACTGTGCTATCTTGCACACTAGGCGAGATAGCACAGTAGAGTAAGGGATATGTTATAGATTTTCTCAAATTGGGAAATTTCTATAATTCATCACAGAATATATAATAAAATAAAATCAGGCGTGGTTTAATGGGATATGGGATATGGAGGAAGAAGATAATAAAATGTGTTCAACGTGATTTATATATTAAGCTGCAACATGTGTTTTTATATTCACATTTTTGTATCTTGTCTGTCATCATATTATCATCATATATGTGTCATCCTTACCGGTAAGAACTGTGTCATCCCTGACGGCAAGCACTGTGTCTTCCTTGACGGCAAACACTGTGTCATCCCTGACATTAAGAACTGTGTCATTACAGACGGCAAGCACTGTTTCATTCCTGACGACTAGCACTGTGTCTTCCCTGACGGTAAGCACTGTGTCATCCCTGACGGTAAGAACTGTGTCATCCCTGAAGGCAAGCACGGTGTTATCCTTGACAACAGGTACTGTGTCATCCCTGACGGCAAGCACTGTGTCTTCCTTGACGGCAAACACTGTGTCATCCCTGACATTAAGAACTGTGTCAATACTGACGGCAATCACTGTGTCATCCTTGACGGCAAGCACTGTGTCATCCCTGACGGTAAGAGCTGTATCCACCCTAACGGTAATAACTGTGTCATCCCTGACGGCAAGTACTGTCTCATCCCTGACGTTAAGCACTGGGTCTTCCCTAACGGTAAGCATTGTGTCAACCCTGACGGTAAGTAATTTGTCACCCCAGACGGTAAAAACTGTGTCATCCCTGACGTTAAACACTATGTCATCCCGGACGGTAAGAACTACTGTGTCATCCTTGACAGTAAGAACTGTGTCATCCTTGTTGGTAAACACTATGTCATCTTTGAGGGGTAGCACTGTCATCTTTGATGGTAAGCACTGTGTCATATTTGATGGTAAGCACTGTGTCATCCTTGATGGTAAGTACTGTGCCATTCCTGACGATAAGAACTCTATCAACCTCGTCAAGAACTGTTTCATCCCTGACGTTATGCACTATGTCATCCTTGATGGTAAGCACTGTGTCATTCCTGACAATAAAAACAGTGTCATCCTTGATGGTAAGCACAGTGTCATCCTTGATGGCAAGCACTGCGTCATCCTTGATGGTAAGCACTGTGTCATCCTTGATGGCAAGCACTGTGTCATCCTTGATGGTAAGCACTGTGTCATTCCTGACGATAAAAACTGTGTCATCATTAATGGTAAGCACTGTGTCATCCTTGATGGTAAGCACAGTGTCATCCTTGATGATAAGCACTGCGACATCCTTGATGATAAGCACAGTGTCATCCTTGATGGCAAGCACTGCGTCATCCTTGATGGTAAGCACTGTGTCATCCTTGATGGCAAGCACTATGTCATCGTTGATGGTATGCACTGTGTCATCCTTGACTGTAAGCACAGTGTCATCCTTGATGCTAAGCCCAGTGTCATCTTTGATTGTAAGCACTGCGTCATACTTGATTGTAAACACTCCGTCATCCTTGATTGTAAGCACTGGGTCATCCTTGATTGTAAGCACTGGGTCATTCTTGATGGTAAGCACTGCGTCATCCTTGAATGTAAGCTCTGCGTCATACTTGATTGTAAACACAGTGTCATCCTTGATGGTAAGCACTGTGTCATCCTTGATTGTAAGCACTGTGTCATCATTGCAGTAAGCACTGTGTCATCCTTGTTTGTAAACACAGTGTCATCCTTGATGCTAAGCACTGCGTCATCCTTGATGGTAAGCACTGCGTCAACCTTGATTGTAAACACTGCATCATCCTTGATTTAAGCACTACGTTATCCTTGATGGTAAGCACTGTGTCATCCTTGTTTGTAAACACAGTGTCATCCTTGATGCTAAGCATTGCGTCATCCTTGATGGTAAGCCCAGTGTCATCCTTGATGGTAAGCAATGATTCATCCTTGATTATAAGAACTGCGTCATCATTGATTGTATGCACTGCGTCATCCTTGATTTAAGCACTGGGTCATCCTTGATGTTAAGCACTGCGTCATCCTTGATTGTAAGCACTGCGTCATCCTTGATTTAAGCATTACGTCATCCTTGATTGCAAACACTGTGTCATCCTTGTTTAGTAAGCACTGTGTCATCCTTGTTGGTAAACACTATGTCATCTTTGAGGGGTAGCACTGTCATCTTTGATGGTAAGCACTGTGTCATATTTGATGGTAAGCACTGTGTCATCCTTGATGGTAAGTACTGTGCCATTCCTGACGATAAAAACTCTATCAACCTCGATGGTAAACACTGTGTCATCCTTGATAGTGAGCAATGTGTCATCGTTGATGGTATGCACTGTGTCATCCTTGTGTGTAATAACAGTGACATCCTTGATGGTAAGCACTGTGTCTTCCTTGACGGCAAACACTGTGTCATCCCTGACATTAAGAACTGTGTCATTACTGACGGTAAGCACTGTTTCATTCCTGACGACTAGCACTGTGTCATCCCTGACGGTAAGCACTGTGTCATCCATGACGGTAAGAACTGTGTCATCCCTGAAGGCAAGCACGGTGTAATCCTTGACAACAGGTACTGTGTCATGTCATCCCTGACGGCAATCACTGTGTCATCATTGACGGAAAGCACTGTGTCATCCCTGACGGTAAGAGCTGTATCATCCCTGACGGTAATAACTGTGTCATCCCTGACGTCAAGTACTGTCTCATCCCTGACGTTAAGCACTGTGTCTTCCCTAACGGTAAGCATTGTGTCAACCCTGACGGTAAGTAATTTGTCATCCCAGACGGTAAAAACTGTGTCATCCCTGACGTTAAACACTATGTCATCCCGGACGGTAAGAATTACTGTGTCATCCTTGTTGGTAAACACTATGTCATCTTTGAGGGGTAGCACTGTCATCTTTGATGGTAAGCACTGTGTCATATTTGATGGTAAACACTGTGTCATCCTTGACGGTAAGTACTGTGCCATTCCTGACGATAAGAACTCTATCAACCTCGATGGTAAACACTGTGTCATCCTTGTTGGTAAACACTATGTCATCTGATGATCTTTGAGGGGTAGCACTGTCATCCTTGATAGTAAGCAATGTGTCATCCTTGATGGTATGCACTGTGTCATCCTTGACGCTAAACACTGTGTCATCCTTGATGGTAAGAACTGTGTCATCCTTGATGGTAAGTTGTCTCATCCCTGGCGTCAAGAACTGTTTCATCCCTGACGTTATGCACTATGTCATCCTTGATGGTAAGCACTGTGTCATTCCTGACAATAAAAACTGTGTCATCATTAATGGTAAGCACTGTGTCATCCTTGATGGTAAGCACAGTGTCATCCTTGATGATAAGCACTGCGACATCCTTGATCGTAAGCAGTGTATCATCTTTGATTGTAAGCACTGTGTCATCCTTGCAGTAAGCACTATGGCATCCTTGTTTGTAAGCACAGTGTCATCCTTGATGGTAAGCACAGTGTCATCCTTGATGGTAAGCACAGTGTCATCCTTGATGGCAAGCACTGCGTCATCCTTGATGGTAAGCACTGTGTCATCCTTGATAGCAAGCACTGTGTCATCCTTGATGGTAAGCACTGTGTCATTCCTGACGATAAAAACTGTGTCATCATAAATGGTAAGCACTGTGTCATCCTTGATGGTAAACACAGTGTCATCCTTGATGATAAGCACTGCGACATCCTTGATGATAAGAACAGTGTCATCATTGATGGCAAGCACTGCGTCATCCTTGATGGTAAGCACTGTGTCATCCTTGATGGCAAGCACTGTGTCATCCTTGATGGTAATCACTGTGTCATCCTTGACTGTAAGCACAGTGTCATCCTTGATGCTAAGCACTGTGTCATCCTTGATGCTAAGCCCAGTGTCATCTTTGATGGTAAGCACTGCGTCATACTTGATTGTAAGCACTGGGTCATCCTTGATTGTAAGCACTGGGTCATTCTTGATGGTAAGTACTGCGTCATCCTTGATTGTAAGGTCTGCGTCATACTTGATTGTAAGCACTGCGTCATCCTTGATTGTAAGCTCTGCGTCATCCTTGATTGTAAGCACTGCGTCATCCTTGTTTGTAAACACTGCGTCATCCTTGATGGTAAGCACTGCGTCATCATTGATGGTAAGCACAGTGTCATCCTTGATGATAAGCACTGCGACATATATGATGGTAAGCACTACGTCATCCTTGATTGTAAGGTCTGCGTCATACTTGATTGTAAGCACTGCGTCATCCTTGATTGTAAGCTCTGCGTCATCCTTGATTGTAAGCACTGTGTCATCCTTGTTGGTAAGCACTGCGTCATCATTGATGGTAAGCACAGTGTCATCCTTGATGATAAGCACTGCGACATCCTCGATGGTAAGCACTGTGTCATCCTTGATTGTAAGCACTGTGTCATCCCTGCAGTAAGCACTATGCCATCCTTGTTTGTAAGCACAGTGTCATCCTTGGTGGTAAGCACTGTGTCTTCCTTGATTGTAAGCACTGTGTCATCATTGCAGTAAGCACTGTGTCATCCTTGTTTGTAAACACAGTGTCATCCTTGATGCTAAGCACTGCGTCATCCTTGATTGTAAGCACTGCGTCATCCTTGATTTAAGCACTACGTCATCCTTGATTGCAAACACTGTGTCATCCTTGTTTGTAAACACTGCGTCATCCTTGATGGTAAGCAATGTGTCATCCTTGATGGTAAGCACTGTGTCATCCGTAATGGTAAGCACTGCGTCATCCTTTATTGTAAGCACTGCGTCATCCTTGATGGTAAGCACTGTGTCATCCGTAATGGTAAGTATTGCGTCATCCTTGATGGTAAGGACTGTGTCATCCTTGTTTGTAAACACTGTGTCATCCTTGATGGTATGCACTATGTCATCCTTGATTGTAAGCACTGCATCATCCTTGATGGTAAACACTGTGTCATCCGTGATGGCATGTACTGTGTCATCTCTGACATTGAGAACTGTTTCATCCCTGATAGTAATAACTTTTCATCCCTGACGGCAAGCACTGTGTTCTCCTTGACGACAAGCACTTTGTCAGTCCTGACGGAAATAACTACTGTGTCATCCTTGACGGTAAGAACTGTGTCATACCTGACGGCAGGAACCGTGTCATCCCTGAAGGCAAGCACTGTGTAATCCTTGGCGACAGGCACTGTGTCAACCTTGACGGCAAACACTGTGTCATCCCTGATATAAAGAACTGTGTCATTTTAAATGTAACCTTAGTACAACATTTCGATGGTTTCAAGCAAGAATCAACCACAGAATATTGCCAACAAAAATTATTTTTTTTACCATTAAGGCCATTGATAGCCCTCTTTGTAATTTCTGTCACAAACAAGAAAGTATTTGGTCATGCCCAGAAACTCAAACGTTTCTTAACGAAATTAAGATTTGGTTGTTAATAAAACATATACAAATTACATTCATAGAAGAACTATTTATTTTCAATATAGGAAATATGCTATCATCAATTGATTTGTACATTATTATCGAGTTAAAGTATTATATTTTTTTATCAAAACGTCTTAATAAATTGCTATCGGTCACTGCTATGAAGAATAGACTAAAATCCATACAAAGCACTGAAGTATATAGCTATTAAAAATGATAACGTAGACATTTTCCGAAAAATGGACGACTTATAGAGAAGCCTTAGATGCTTACTTATAAATACATACATATTTTTTTTGCCAAGAAACGGATAATTGATAATATAAATTAACTAAAAGTGACAAGGACTAAGAAGATTATTATATAATTCCTTTACAGAGCGAATGTTTGCAGCCGGTATTTGGTAACCCATATTTAAAAAAAATAAAATTAACAGTAATTTAAACTAAATTCACCCAATAATGACGATTGATATAAGCTAAATACCGATATATATCATTTTGGTTCTTCGAAAAAAAGGGACTTTCATTGTTTCTTCGATATCATATTTTTGTATATAATATTTGATTTTAAGGGATGAAAGAACCTGAATGGGAATGTGTGTTGTGAATTTAACATAATATGTATATTTTTTAAAGTATATGGTAGGATGGTCCGATCCGAACCACAACACACTCATTCACGGGGAGATTAAATGGATTTGCCTTTTTTTGGCAACGAAAAAAAAAAAGAAAAAAGAAAAAAAGAACTATGTCATCCCTGACGTCAAGCATTGTGTCATCCTTGACGGCAAGCACTGTGTCAGCCCTGACGGTAAGAACTACTGTGTCATCCTTGACGGAAAGCACTGTGTCCATCCCTGACGGTAAGAAATGTGTCATCCCTGACGTTAAGCACTGTGTCATCCCTGACGGTAAGAACTGTCATCTTAGATGGTAAGAACTGTGTCATCCTTGACGATAAGCACTGTATCATCCCTGACGACAAGCACTGTGTCCATCCCTGACGGTAAGAACTGTGTCATTCATGACGGTTAGAACTATGTCATCTCTGGCGACAAGAACTGTGTCATCCCTGACGGCAAGTACGGTATCACCCCTGATGGTGAGAACTGTGTCATCCTTTAAGGTAAGCACGGTGTCATCCCTAACGGTAAGCACTATGTGTCATCCCTGACGTCAAGCACTGTGTGTCATCCCTGACGGCGAGCACTGTGTCATTCGTGACGGCAAACACTGTGTCATCCCTGACGGTAAGCACTGTGTCATTCCTCACGGCAAACACTATTTCATCCCTGACGGTAATCACTGTGTCATCGATGGCGGTAAGAACTGTGTCATCCCTGACGGCAAGCACTGTGTCCATGCCTGACGGTAAAAAAACTGTGTCATCCCTGGCGGAGAGCACTGTCTCATCCCTGACGGTAAACACTGTGTCATCCCTGACGATCAGAAATGTGTCATCCCTGGCGGCTAAAACTTTATCATCCCTGACGGCAAGAACGGTGTCATTCCTAACAGCAAGAACTGTGTCATCCTTAACGATAAGCACTGTGTCATCCCTGGCAGTAAGCACTGTTTCATCCCTGACGGTAAAAACTTTGTCAATCCCTGAATGAATGAATGTTGTTTTACGGCACGTCGACACATAAATAGGTCATATTGTGCGCAAAAACTGACGAAATATATATATAAATGAAGGATTAATTAAAAATTAATGTAAATATATCAGGATAAAACTATTAAAAAATAAGGGATGATATGGTAGTAATATAAACTATATATGTAAATCAACGAATGCCCGAAAACGGGTATATAAAAAATTAATTATATACAAGAACATATTATACTGATTTATAAAGTCTGATTTCCTTAAGGAAATCTAAAACTAGACTAAAATCTATAGTATTAAATAACTCGGTCATAGTATTTACATTGTAGTACCTTTGACGCATAGGATCAAAGTCTACACATTCCAGCAATATGTGTTTGACCGTTAACGGTGCAAAGCAGGGTATACATTCTGGTAATGGCTCACCTTGTAATAAATATGAATGAGTATAACGTGTATGCCCTATTCTGCACCGAGCTAGGACAACTTCCTCTCGACGAATTGGTCTACTAGAAGAGCGCCATTCTCCAAGTAACGGTTTAATTGAATGGAGTTTATTGTTAACTGACAAATCCCAGGCGGTTTGCCAAGAGTTACGAATATATGTGTTAATACAACTTTTAAAATCAGTATAAGGTAATTTGGTATTATATATATGTAGATCTAATGCTGCCTTAGCGGAACTATCAGCTCTGTCATTACCACGTATTCCTACATGGCTTGGAAGCCAGCAGAAAATAATAACATTATCAATTATAAGAGAATTGTACTTTTCTAAAAGTTGAAGCACAACTGGGTTATCATGTTTCATATTACCCAGTGCTTGAAGAGATGAAAGGGAATCAGAAAAGATTACAAAATGGTCATCATCAGATTCCTGAATATAATTTAAGGCAAGTTCAATTGCCTTAAGTTCAGCTGAAAAGATAGAAGCCTTGTCAGGCAGGCGGCTCTTTATGCTGTGTTTGTGAACAGCTGCTGCAGCTACCTTATCTCCATCTTTAGAGCCATCTGTGTAGATATGTTGAAAGCCACAGTATTTCGATTTAATTTCATTAAATTTGCTTTGAAAGACAGTAGGGTTTGTACTGGATTTGTTATTATTACAAAGATCAAAAATAATTGTTGGAGTTTCCAAAGTCCACGGTGGAATTTGTGGTACTTTGTACTTGGCAATCAAATTTAGGTCGATTTCAGTGTCTCTTAATTTTGGTTTAATACGAAGACCAAATGGTCGAATGGCCTTTGGTTTTCGATCAAAAAGAGGTTCACAACTAGGATTAAAAACATTATCGAAAGTTGGGTTTGAAGGGTTAGACTTTAATTTATTGTCAATCCCTGACTGTAAGAACTGTGTCATCCCTAACGGTAAACACTGTGTCGTCCCTGATATTAAGAATTGTGTCATCCCTGACGGTAAGAACTGTGTCATCCCTGACGGCAAGCATTGTGTCATCCTTGATGGCAAGCACTGTGTCATTCCTGACGGTAAGAACTACTGTGTCATCCTTGACGGAAGCATTGTGTCCATCCCTGACAGTAAGAACTGTGTCATCCCTGATAGCATGCATTGTGTCATTCCTGACGGCAAGCACTGTGTCATCCCTGAAGACAAACACTATGGCATCCCTGACGGTAATAATTGTGTGTCATCCCTGACGACAAGCACAGTGTTATCCTTGACGACAAACACTGTGCCATCCCAGACGGCAAACACTTTGTCAGCCCTGACGGAAAGAACATACTGTGTCATATTTGACGGTAAGAACTGTGTTATCCCTGACGGCAAGCACTGTTTCATTCCTGACGGCAAGTACTGTGTAATCCTTGACGACAGGCACTGTGTCATCCCTGACCGCAAACACTAATATTAAGAACCGTGTCATCCCTGGAGGTAAGAACTAGGTCATACCTGACGGCAAGCATTGTGCCATCCTTGACGACAAGCACTGTGTCAGCCCTGACGGTAAGAAATGTGTCATCCCTGAAGGCAAGCACTGTGTAATCCTTGACGACAGGCACTGTGTCTATCCCTGACGGTAAGAACTGTGTCATTCATGACGGTAAAAACTGTGTCATCCCTGACGGTAAAAACTGTGTCAATCCCTGACGGTAAGAACTGTGACATCCCTAACGGTAAACACTGTGTTGTCCCTGATATTAAGAATTGTGTCATCCCTGACGGTAAGAACTGTGTCATCCCTGACGGCAAGCATTGTGTCATCCTTGATGGCAAGCACTGTGTCATTCCTGACGGTAAGAACTACTGTGTCATCCTTGACGGAAGCATTGTGTCCATTCCTGACAGTAAGAACTGTGTCATCCCTGATAGCATGCATTGTGTCATTCCTGACGGCAAGCACTGTGTCATCCTTGAAGACAAACACTATGTCATCCCTGACGGTAATAATTGTGTGTCATCCCTGAGGACAAGCACAGTGTTATCCTTGACGACAAACACTGTGTCATCCCAGACGGCAAACACTTTGTCAGCCCTGACGGAAAGAACATACTGTGTCATATTTGACGGTAAGAACTGTGTTATCCCTGATGGCAAGCACTGTTTCATTCCTGACGGCAAGTACTGTGTAATCCTTGACGACAGGCACTGTGTCATCCCTGACGGCAAACACTAATATTAAGAACCGTGTCATCCCTGGAGGTAAGAACTAGGTCATACCTGACGGCAAGCATTGTGCCATCCTTGACGACAGGCACTGTGTCTATCCCTGACGGTAAGAACTGTGTCATTCATGACGGTAAAAACTGTGTCATCCCTGGAGACAAGAACTGTGTCATCCGTGGCGGCAAGAACGGTGTCATCCTTGACGGTAAGAACGGTGTCATCCCTAACGGTAAGCGCTGTGTCATCCATGACGGCAAGCACTGTGTCATCCCTGACGGTAAGCGCTGTGTCATCCCTGACGGTAAGAACGTTGTCATCCCTAACGGTAAGCAATGTGTCATCCATGACGGCAAGCACTGTGTCATCCCTGACGGTAAGCGCTGTGTCATCCATGACGGCAAGCACTGTGTCATCCCTGACGGTATGAACGGTGTCATCCCTAACGGTAAGCATTGTGTGATCCCTGACGGTAAGAACGGTGTCATCGCTGACGGTAAGAACGGTGTCATCCCTAACGGTAAGCACTGTGTCATCCCTAACGGTAAGCACTGTATCATCCCTAACGGTAAGCACTGTGTCATTCCTAACAGTAAGCACTGTGTCATTCCTGACGGTAAGCACTGTGTCATCCCTGACGGCAAGAACGGTGTCATCCCTAACAGCAAGAACGGTGTCATCCCTGATGGTTAGAACGGTGTCATCCCTTACGGTAAGCACTGTGTCATCCCTATCGGCAAGCACTGTGCTATCCATGACGGCAAGAACGGTGTCATCCCTGACTGTAAGAACGGTGTCATCCCTGACGGTAAGCACTGTGTCATCCCTGACGGTAAGCAATGTGTCATCCCTGACGGTAAGCAATGTGTGTCATCCCTGACGGTAAGCACTGTGTCATTCCTGACGGCAAGCACTGTGTCATCCCTGACGGTAAGAACGGTGTCATCCCTAACGGTAAGAACGGTGTCATCCATGACGGCAAGCACTGTGTCATCCCTGACGGCAAGCACTGTGTCATCCCTAACGGTAAGCACTGTGTCATTCCTAGCGGCAAGCACTGTGTCATCCCTGACGGTAAGAACAGTGTCATCCCTAACGGTAAGCGCTGTGTCATCCATGACGGCAAGCACTGTGTCATCCCTGACGGTAAGAACGGTGTCATCCCTGACGGTAAGCACTGTGTCATCCCTGACGGCAAGCACTGTGTCATCCCTGACGGTAAGAACGGTGTCATCCCTGATGGTAAGAACGGTGTCATATAATTAAAATACAATTATAATTCAAGTACACCACTTGATACCTTATCTACAAACCAGTTTTGTATAAAACAATCAACAACTCTTTTATAAAGTATTTAACATTAACATAATTTGGGTCATTCCAGACATTTGTAAAACCATTCGTTTAACATGTTTTATATTCGGTGTCCAATTTTTGTACCCATTTTCACAATATTTTAGTGACGATATGTAAATATTTTCAAGTATTATGTTAACTTATCTGTTTTCAAAAATTTCAACCAGTATTTAAGTATTTTTATATAACGCGTAATAAATAAAGGATATCTGCCTCATTCTCATTTATTCCTGATGTACAAGACCTGTTTTCACTTTTAAGATTTGCTTACACAGTTTCAAATGTATTCTTTCCATTTGCTTTGATGCTGTGTGTATTTCAAAATTGACCCCACAAATGAATCAAATAGTTTAGCCTTACTTTTCTACAGTTTACTTAGAGAACTTTTTCAATAAGTTTTCTTGGTTAAGTGCAAAATTTCCAGTATAATTAAAAACTGTACCTAAATAGTCATCATCATCATCATCACCATCATCATCATCATCATCATCATCATAGTCATCATCATCATCATCATCATCAGGAATGTAACAGTGATATTTAATTCACTTCTTTATTAATGGCATATAAACTTCCTGATAGCTATCGTTTTGCAATTAACTTCCTTAATAGTAAATACGAAAGAAAATGACCGTTTTTGTTTGCAAGTTGAGAGTACAAGGGCATTATTTATTGTTAGCACAATGACACGACCAAACGGGCATAATCTTACATAGCAGGTCATGACCAATTAAACAAGAAAGTTACCAATGACAAACATTGAGGAGAAAAACCGTGTGATATGGTTTAAACCCGCAGAAAAACAAGAGGCTCTACTGGCTATATAGAGCATGGGGTTGGTGGGTGGGTGAATTATTAGTTGTTGTAACACTTATGACAAAACCTTTTGCCCTGAATTGGGCAAAATGACGGTCGAACCACATATAGATTACTGCAAGTTCCCCATTACTGCAAGTTCCCCAAGTTGTACATATGTAGAGGGGCCTCTTTACGCTGGAGGGCAAAACCCGTTTTATAAATGCATTCACATTTGGAAGATATTATTTTGTGTGTGTGTTTTTTTACCCAATTACCCCCTAGGGGGCCCCAGCAGATGGAACCAAAATACGAAAACTTATTTTGCATCTACACATCCTTAACTAAGAAATACACCACACATGAACTTGAAATCTCAAAGGGTATGGAGGGAGTTAGCGTCACAATGTGAACACTTAGCTATAATAGATAACTGCAAGTTCCCCAAGTTGTACCGTTGTAGAGGGGCCACTTTATGCAGGAGATCAAACCCCGTTTTATATAATAATGTTGTGCCTTGAGTCCCTAAAATGCCATACCAAATTACAACTAGAGGTTATGTTTCCCGACTGGGGAAAGAGCCATAAATCCACCAAAAATCATTCAACTGGGACGCGACGATGATGTGCGCCATTAGGCTTGGTAATGATCATCCTTACTAAGTTTTGTTGAAATCCGGCCAGGGGTCAGGGGAACTAGTCTGGACAGAGCCTGTGTATTAAAACCTTTAAAGGGCCATAACTCATTCAACCGGATAACGACAACGATATACGCAACAAAGTTTCGTTGAAAGCCGACCAGTGGTTGAGGAGAACTAGTCCGGACAAAGTTTATGTATTAAAACCTTTAAAAGAGCCACACCTCCACCAAAAGTCATTTAACCGAAAAACGACAAAGATATGCACAGCTAAAGCTTGGTACTGATATTCCTGCCAAGTTTCATTGAAATCCAGCCAGTATAAGGTTGTCAAAACTCATTTAACAGGAACAGGGCGATGAAGGCTTGGTTCCTTCCTTAAAAGTTCGATTTCGTGAACATAAATATCATGAGGTAATTCTAAAAGTTAAAAAAATACTTGTACCAATACTTTCGTCAGTCGGGTCATAGTTTTAGTAACGTAACTATATCAACCGGTTGAATATTTACGTTATGATAATGATGCTACTAAAAGCTTTAAAATAAAAACTAGACATACTGTAGAATTTAAGTGGATGAAAAACTTGCAGACAACATATCTGCTCGGCCTTAATGACAATATTTATCAAAAAGGAAATATTTTAAAATATCCTAATATTGACATTTTTGTATATTTTCTATGCGAAAGCGTAACTCTAGGTCTCGTGGTCGTAGGCGTAAGGTAACATCAAACGTAAATCGCGTGTAATCAGTTGTATAACACTTCTTCCATAATCCAAAGCTACACACAACATGTTCTCCGACCCCATATTGACAAGGAGTCTGTCTGATCACGTCAGGCATGTTCTAAATATACTATATCTTAATAAGGGTATTGATTTCATTGACATGCCTAGAATTTTCGAGATAATCATATAGTTGATTCTATTCCTAAATATTTCAAAAATTACGAAAGTCCTGTAATTTGTTATACGTATAAAAAAACCTATTAGAAATATTATTTTCAACTACAACAAAATAGTTTCTGACCTTGAAATAGTAAATAACACTCATAAGGAATGTGAATGTAACACATCAAAAATTTGCCATGTCCCAGCAGGTCATGTCATCACTGGTAATTTTGATATTGTTTATAAACGTATTCGGCATCTGTTTTCTAAAGGTCCTAAGTCAACTATAGATTTTAATGCCTGTCGTGCTCAGATCGCCCAGTCCATTGAAGATTTTAGTATAAAATGGTGTCGTGGAGAACATGCGGACCCAAACTCTCTTTCTACTTGGAAAAAGTAAAGTTTTAAAATTATAGATACACGTATTAACTTTTATAATGCTAACCCCTCTTTACTTCCTCCGAGACCTAGGTTTTCCTTTCGTAATTTAAAATCTGAAATGCAAGAATTTCATAATAAATTTGTTTTAGTTCCTGCTGATAGAGCAGCTAATAATGTAATTATTGTTTGACGCCCACATTACGTCAATGTTTTATCTTTGGAACTCGGTAGCACTAATTCGTATACTCCAGTTCAATCTACTGAGGATGATGTTGTTTCCACACATATCACTCAGTGTACTATTTGCAAGGCTTTAGACGAAAAGCAGAACAAACTGCAATAAAAATCCGTATAAAGACCGCTTTATTTCGAAATATAGTGCCTTCACCACCACAAACATCTCCAAACTTTTAACTTCTTGTCTTACTGCCGTTAAACTTATAAAAACTCTGGGATTAATTTATTTTGGTCTATTAAAAAAAAGACCAGAGCCGTTCTTGATAACATTTGCAATAAAAGTTTAATCTATAAGCACGTATGACTTCTCTAAACTATATACAACCTTACTACATCACCTTATTAAAGACAAGCGTATTGCTCTTATTTAACAAACTTTCACTAGAAAAAGAACTACATTTTGACCTAATAATATTAAAGCGTTTTTTTTTTACTAACGGCAGTTTAGGCAATTACACTATGTGGACTTGCCAAGAAGTTTGTTCTTCCTATTAGATACTATTTTCGTCAGGTATGGAACTACCGTTTATATATCCCTATGGATACGAACTGTGCACCCCTTGTCTCAGATATGTTTTTATATCGCTATGAAAGAGATTTCGTGTTGAATCTTTCACCAGATACCCAAGCTGTTATTGAAGCCTTTAATGGCACCTCACGGTATCTGGATGACATATTGAACATTGACAACCCTTTCTTTCCTACAATGGTTAATGATATATACCCTGAAGAACTTCAACTTAACAAAGCTAATATTTTTGATACTTAATCTTCTTTTCTCGATTTACATCTCTTCATTGAAAATGGTGAATTAATTAGCAACATATATGACAAGAGATATGATTTTAATTTTGATATTGTTAATTATCCCCATTTAGATGGAGATGTTCACAGAGTAACTTCTTATGTGGTCTATGTGTTTCAACTTATTCGTTTTTCTAGAGCTTGAACTCGAGTTGAGGACTTTAATATTCGTAATCTTTGTATAACTAAAAACTACTCAATCAAGGCTACCGTTACCATAAACTTCGTAAAACCTTGGCAAAATTGTATTATCGTAACCCTGACTTTCTTTTCAAATATATAAGTAATTTAAGAACTCTTCTGCGACAAGGACTATCACAACCTGACTTCTATGGTGACGTGATCCTTCGCAAGATCCTTGGTCAGGATCACTTTCATACTATCTTTGTCAAACCTGTTAAAAGGTTAATCAAAAGGGGTTATGACCCTATCATTTCGCAACGCACTGTATGCTTGGTGTTGGACCCATTTACAGTTTGCCACTATGTTTTCCTCTTTAATTGTACGATGACCGGACAGGCAGTAGACCCTATGATGACGTCTACCTAAAGCCCAAAAGGACGGTGACGATTGATGTTTGTCTGCAATCTTGTCTTTCTTGCCCTCAATGGTTTGTTCTCTTGTTGCTCGGGCTGCCAAATGAGTACCTTCTTTGTGGCTTTCTGGGCTATTGTTATTTTGTATTCATATATACACACGAACATCTTTGTGTTTTACTTATATTGCCTATTAATGCTGCCTTGATGGTTAGAGAATCGTTCATGGCGGGGATATCTTTATTTACACTGTCCCGTTTTATTGGGATGACAGTAGGATAAGTGTGAGGTTTGGTGCATCCTAGAACCTGGTGTAAACACCCCATGGCCTTTTTTGCCACTGACCGTTCCAAGGCGGCAGCCCTTTTGTCAACCCTTTTGTGTTTGTGATTTGGCCTTTTATTCATCTTTAAAGTTATTCTTTGTTTCTGTGTGTGTTTGTGGGTGACTGTCGTTCTTGAATGCTACTTTTCCTGTTTGATTTTTATATCTAATTGGTACTGGTCATCCCCGCAAAGATTAGTTGAAATCCGGACAAGAATTCAGAAGAGACAAGTCTAGACAAAGTGTGTGTATTTAAACCTTTAAAGGGCCATTTCTCCGCAAAAAAACATTCAACCGGAACACGGTGACAATATGCCCAACTAGGCTTGATACTGATCATCCGATAATATCGCCGAAAGTTCGTTGAAATCCGGCCAGGTGTTCAGGAGAATTAGTCCGGACAAAGTGTGTGTATCAAAATATTTAATGGGCCATAAATCCGAGAAAAATCATTCAACCGGAACACGACGATGATATGCACAACTAGGCTTGGTACTGATCATCCCTGCGCACTTTTGTTGATATCCGGCCAGGGGTTCAGGAGAAGTAGTCCGGAAAATGCTTGTGTATTAAAACATTTAAAGGGTCATAACTCCACCCAAAATCCTTCAACCGGAACACGGCGACGACTTGCACAACCAGGCCTGGTATTGATCATCCCTGCACATGTTTTGTTGAAATCCGGCCAGGGGTTCAGGAGAAATAGTCCGGACAAAGTTTGTGTGTCAAAACCTTTAAAGAGCCATTACGCCACCAAATATCATGCAATCAGATCACGGCGACGACATGTACCACTAGGCTTGGTACTGATCATCCCTGCATAGTGTTATTGAAATCCGGTCAAATGAATTAAGACCCTATCGTCTTAACGAGGCAAAATACAACATTTTTAAATAAATCAAGTTCCATAACTCTGGTGTTACTAATCCGATTTGGCTTGTTTACGAACTTGTCTTAGCTTTTATTGATATTAGCAATCTGGTAAAGTTTGATAAAGATCGGTTGAAAAATGAAGGCCTTATCGTCTTATCGAGGCAAAATTTTCGAACTTGTCTGAGCTTTCATTAATATCAGTAATCTGGTAAAGATTGGTAAAGATCAGCTGAAAAATGAAGACGCTATCATCTTAACGAGTCAAAATTTAGCATTTTAAACTAAATCAAGGCCATAACTCCAGTGTTTCTAGTCCGATTTGGCTGGTTTTCGAACCTGTCCGAGCTTTCATTAATATCAGTAATTAAAGTTTGGTAAAGATCAGCTGAAAAACGAAAGCGCTGTCGTCTTAACGAGGCAAAATATAGAATTTTTAACTAAATCAAGGGCCATAACTCTGCTGTTACATGTACTGATCCGATCTGGCTGGTTTTTAGACTTGTCCAAGCTTTCATTGATATTTAACAATATTTTAAAGTTTGGTAACGTTCGGAGGAAAAATAAACGCCCTATCGTCTTAGCGAGGCAAAATACAGAATTTCTAACTAAATCAAAAGGCCAGAACTCTGCTGTTACTTGTCCGATCTGGCTCAGGATTTCGAACTATTCCGAGCTTTCATTGATATTAACAATTTGGTAAAGTTTGATAAAGATTAGATGAAAAATGAAGGTCCCGTCGTCTAAAAGGCTGACGGACAACTCGTCATCCAATAATTGTGTATTCATGTAGTTGTACGTATGTTTAATGAAACATCGAGGATGAGTCACTGTCACGCTATATAGTCCTTGAGCTGGTTAAAGACCTCCTCCCCCCTCATGTGGAATTTTGTAGGGTATGATTTTCTGAAGTTCATACAAAAATCTTCACAATGAGACATGTGTGCCATCTGAGCGTTGGGGCGTTTGTGTGTAACGCACGTGACAATTACGTTACCATAACAATTCCAGAACACCTTCAGTAAATTTGAATATGAGTAAAACATGTGAATACTACCTATATTTATGTTATTTGTTTAATTTAGACAGCATTTTCAACATAATGCAAATATGAAAATATACTGTAGTTTACGTTACACCTTGTTCGTTATCAAAAAATCATAAATACAGTTAATAATAACTAAATCGTAAGTTACTAAAAGAGGCCATCCCCACTCTGGGGTAATTTTGAAGGATATATTTTCCTGAAAGGGTATGGTTTTGCTACAAATAAATTATGTTTGCCAAATGAGAGTGGGGATATAAGGGCGTGACATCCATTTGAAATACGTTACCATTATCATGTTTTGAAAATGTAATACTCAAAAATTGTTTATATGCAACAAAACGATATGTATATTTTATGTTATTTTTCAAGCATGTTAAAAACCAAAATCTAAGAAAACAAATTTTCAAAAGACAATGTAGTTTACGTTACGTGACATTGACACGAAATTTACGTTACCATTTAAAGTTTTTTTGTCATACATATTGAATGTTTCCAGAAATAAAGGCTCTAGTTCTTTACTGAAACAGTGACTATTTTAATAATAAAATGTTATTCATTAAATGAATATATAAAAGAATGAATAAATAAATAAAATGTGTGTGTATATACAGATGATACGATATGTAAAACAAACACAAAAATTACGTTACCATTTAATTTTTTTTTAAATTCTTAAACCAAACACCTTCATTCAACAACGTAACGTAAATTACTGTAACGTAGGATTAATAATGCAGATATCAAAGGTATAAACATTAAGTGCAACGAAATTTTGTAGTTTAAAAAGCATAAATAAAGTTCAAAATGAGTTGTTATAATTATTTATGTCTAAAAGAATGTTGTAATAAAACTTTAATAGTGTATTGGATGATTTGTTCTAATTTCTTTTAACATGCGGAAAATAGAAAATGATTTAAAAACACAATGTAACGGACATTACAAGAACCAAACATTATTAACA
The DNA here is from genome assembly GCA_037043455.1 of Cyrtodaria siliqua. Taxonomy (NCBI): domain Eukaryota; kingdom Metazoa; phylum Mollusca; class Bivalvia; order Adapedonta; family Hiatellidae; genus Cyrtodaria; species Cyrtodaria siliqua. The sequence continues at coordinate 53,686 of JAWPHD010011427.1, forward strand.
TCATCGGAACGTATTTCTGTGATAGCTGTATGGTTTGGAATGATATCTGTATGGTTTGGAATAATTTTCGGATGTAACATCATTAATGTTCTTAATGTCATACGTTAATAAACTTAATAAAAGAAGGTAACGTAAATCACGGTAATGTAGGCTTAGTAATGCAGGTATACAGGTATAAAAAGTAAGTAAAACCAACTTTTGTATTATAATAGGCATGAATAATGAAGGCAATTTACTATACAAACCCTTTCTTCCATACATGTTTAGTCTTCAAAATGCAGTAAAATTAATTATTCACACATGTTCCAAAATGCTCTTAACATAATGGGCTTTCAGAAAAATAGGGTGTACAAAATTCCTCCTGTGGTGGGTGGGGGGGGGGGGGGGTGGGGGGGGGGGGTGGGGGGGGGGAGTGTTCTCCTACTAGCTTACAGCCTAAAAGAGTTGTGAAGTTGAACATTCGATACTCAAATACGCACGGGTGATAGAGAGGAGCAGACGACTATGGGTAAGCTAGTTTAAACACATTTTTCTTCTCTACTTTAAATTTATAATACCAGAGTATGATTTTAAAACAACCGATTATTAAAGACCAGTGCAATATGTATAATATATATTAAGGTTAAACAATGTTCTCCTTTACAGTTGACGATAAATGGCGCTTATATTACAAATTGAAAACTTTGTCTTGGCAGACTCGGATAAATAAGATGGTTAAATACAAAAAAAAAATCGCACTTTTGAAGCGAATATCATACATTATTACATTTCTGTGGGTGAAATATTGGGATTTCTCAGTGAAAGAATATTCATAATCGCTAAATATTAATAACTAACTTCGAACACGAAAATAACTGTGTCGTTGAGTTAAGACGTCAATAAAGTGTTGCTGACGTCGACGTCATCCGTCGATAATGTTCAATAAAGCGAATAATTTAGGTTATAAGTATACATAAACTGACATAAATGTAATAAATAAATTGTTTAACTGCTGGGTTTGATTATAGGAAAATGCTTCACTCGATGGTAGTCGTGTTTTGGTTTTTCACTCACTCGCATACGCTTGTTCGTGAAAAGAACAACACGTCTACCATCTCGTGAAGGATTTCCCTATACTCGATCCAAGCAGTTAAATAATCTCTATTTCTTACACATGACACAATCTTTTTATTATGCGTATATAATGTCAACTTTTGACAACTGTTGTAGTAAAAGAAAACGATAAAATAAAATTGTTAAAATACAAAAAAAAAAAGAGCAGCTAGAATAATTCATAAATAAAATTTTGAAAACTCCTACATTTGAACATAAGTGCCAGGTTGCTATCAAGAAAAGCTCTGTAAAATAGTTTGACCAAAGACACAAGCTATCCGAAAAACTACTTGAGAAGTTTTGAAAAGCCTCCTGTAGAAAGTCGAATATTTTCTAAACAAACTATATTACATACAAGGTATGACAAAACAAACTATATTACATATAAGGTATGACAGCTGCCATTTTAGCCGGGGCGGAAGTGCGTATTTTTACGACTGTTTACTGTCACATCTGCAGTCGCAACTGTCATTGCAGGGAATCAGGCCAAAATAGAATTGAATAATGGTACCTACACAAATCAGCGTTACGTTGTAGAATCGGGTACCAATAAATTATTACGCACTTCCGCCCCGGCTAAAATGGCAGCAGTCATACCTTGTATGTATAGTTTGTTTACAATTTTCGACTTTTTCAAAGCTTCTCAAGTAGTCTTTCGGATAGCTTGTGTCTTTGGTCGAACTATTTTACAGTGCTTTGATAGCAACCTGGCACCTATGCATCTGAACTGTCGAATCAACTTAAATGCCTACCTTCAAGACAGAAGTAAATATCGTAGCTGTTTTAGTATTTAAATCGATAAATCATCAAACTCCAAATTATATATCAGAACTCTTAAACGTTTATAGCAATAAAACCTACTGTCTCAGATCTGAAACCCGAAATGATCTTGCTCAACTGAAACCAAAAACAAATTATTTTAAAATCACTCAGTTATTTTAGTTTTCAAGTTTGGAACAATATACCAACGTGTATCGCCTTCTGTTAATTCATTCAGGTATAAGTATAATCTGTCCTTACCCATTTTGTGTAAATAAACGTGTGTCTGTCCTCAGTGGAAATATGTTTTATTCCCCTACTAGTGTGTCACCGGAGGGGACTTTAGATTTGTCCCCCGTCCGTCCGTCCGTCAGTCAGTCAAATACGGATCCTGCGATAATGAAAAAAGTATTACAAATGTTTTTATGAAACTTGGCATGTTGGTAGAGGGCAATGAGGGGATTATAGACGTTTTCTTTGTTTTGTTGATTCGACAAAAAATATGGTTGCTATGGCAACGGAAATAGTAAAAATACACAAAATATATGGATCCTTTGATAACGAAAGAAATGCTTAAGATAATTTAATGAAAATTTGTGTGTAGGTAAAAGGGAGTGAGGTTATCATGCTATGGCAACAGCAATTGTAAACTCTACACAAAGTACATTGTTACTACAAATAGAAAAAATGGTTTCCGCTCAATAATTTTAGTTAGGAATGAGATATTGGAATGAGACTTTATGGGTACGTAGATTAATGGAAATGATGCTTGGAATTGCATTTGGGGTTACTGTGGTTAAGGTCAAGGTCACTGTTACTAATAATAGAAAAATGACTCCTCAATAACTTTTGTTAGGAATGACGTATTGACCTGAAACTTGGTGTGTATGTAGCTTATATGAAAAGCGTATTGGGATTGCATATGCCCTATATACTGGGATCAAGGTCAAGGTCACTGTTACTAAAAATATAAAATGGTTTCCGATCAATAATTTAGTTAGGACTGAGATATTCGAATGAAACTTTATGGATATGTAGCTTATATGAATAGGAAGCTTGGAATTGCATTTGGAGTCACTGAAATTAAGGTAAAGGTCACTGTTACTAAAAATAGGAAAACGATTTCCGCTCAATAACATTAGTTAGGAATGAGTTATTGGCATGAAACTTGGTGCGCAGGTAGCTTATATGAAAAGTAAGTTTGGATTTACATCTGAAGCCACTGGGGTCAAGGTCAAGGTCACTGTTACTAAAAAAATCAGTTTCCGCCCATTTACTTTAGTTAGGAATGAGATATTGGAATTAAACTTTATGGGTAGGTAGCTTATATGAAAAGGAATCTTGGGATTGCAGTTGGGGTCACTGGGTCAACGTCAAAGTCACCGTTACTAAAATAGAAAAATGGTTTTCTCTCAATAACTTTACTAAGGAATGAGATATTTTAATGAAACTTTATGGTATGTAATTTATTTGAAAAGGAAGCTTGAGACTGCATTTCGGGTCATTGGGTTCAAGGTCAAGTTCACTGTTACTTAAAACAGAACAACTGTTTCTGCTCATTAACCTTACTTAGGAATGATATATTGGCCTGGAACTTGGCGTGAATGTGGCTTATATGAAAAGCAAGTTTAGGATTGCATTTATGGTCAAGGTCAAGGTCACTGTCGGGGTAGGGAACGTGTAATGCTTTGCAATACTTGAGCATCATTTTAATTTTGTTTTTGACATAGAGTGCATCGATGATGTAATGTGCTATTGGTGTTGTTTATTTTTGATATATGTTTTGCTTTCTGATAGTTTTGCAGAAGGCCACATTGTAATTTTTTTTTTCAGAACAAAAAGTATACATTATTGAATGAATATTTTATTTAATGTATCTCTTCTCTCATTAATTTATTAACTTATCAGGATAAATGTATCATCAAATGCAAACATGGTCACTAGCGCTGCACATATATTATGATAGCTATGTGTGTTAAAATTATTTCCGGTTGTTCAAATCGCCATCGTCGGATAACCACTTCGATACTCTCGCTTTCATACGGGTGATGCATGGAGTGTTAACGTGAGTTCCGACGATGTCAAATCACATGCTGTGGCTGTAACTGTTGGATTTCCGACAGAGTAAATAGTAATTGTAAACGAGCATTCTACTAAAAATACGAATTTGGCGGGACATGCGATAATTTACGCGTCCAACCATCTCGCGGCTTAATGGGATTATCATACTTAGTGGAGTGCGTTGTCCAATGGTAGAGCGTCCGACTTGAGATCGAAAGGTTGTGAGTTCGATTCTCGCCGTGATCATGTTATTTAACCTTGCGCAAAATAATTAATCAACATTGCTTAGTACTGGTTCTGCCCGGAAGCCACGTACCCATAATATCAACTATTTTATATTGTGATGTCTCAATCTTTACATGTATCTATATTGTTGTTTAAAAAGCCTGTTTGTAGATGCCTGCTTTCTATGATAGATGCGAGAATCGTAGCTCTTATGGTGTATACCTACCACAGAGCTACGACGCGACGCCTTTTTAGAGTATGTCGGTATCCGGATCAAACTCGTTCCGTACTTCACAGTAGACATTACGTAATGCCTGCAAAAGAAGAATATCAACCCGATCTAGGCATATTGTAACGACTACATTTAAAGCAGATAAGAGCTATGATTCTCGTACAAAACACCATAAGAGCTATGATTTTCGTACAAAACACCATAAGAGTTATGATTTTCGTACAAAACACCATAAAAGCTATGATTCTCGTACAAAACACCATAAGAGCTATGATTCTCGTAGCTACATAAGAGCTGTGATTTTCATACAAAACACATAAGAGCTTTGATTCTCGTAGCTACATAACAGCTATGATTCTCGTACAAAACACCAGAAGAGCTATGATTCTCGTAGCTACATAAGAGCTGTGATTCTCATTAAAAAACACCATAAGAGCTATGATTCTCGTAGCTACATAACAGCTATGATTCTCGTACAAAACACCATAAGAGCTATGATTCTCGTAGCTACATAACAGCTATGATTCTCGTACAAAACACCATAAGAGCTATGATTCTCGTACAAAATACCGTAAGAGCTATGATTCTCGTACAAAACACCATAAGAACTATGATGCTCGTGTAAAACACCATAATAGCTATAATTCTCGTACAAAACACCATAAGGGCGACGATTCTCGTACAAAACACCATAAGAGCTATGATTCTCGTAGCTACATAACAGCTACGATTCTCGTACAAAACACCATTAGAGCTATGATTCTCGTACAAAACACCATAAGAATCTCGTACAAAACACCATAAGAGCTAAGATTCTCGTACAAAACACCATAAGAGCTATGATTCTCGTAGCTACATAAGAGCTATGATTCTCATACAAAACACCATAAGAGCTATGATTCTCGTACAAAATACCGTAAGAGCTATGATTCTCGTACAAAACACCATAAGAACTATGATTCTCGTGTAAAACACCATAATAGCTATAATTCTCGTACAAAACACCATAAGGGCGAAGATTCTCGTACAAAACACCATAAGAGCTATGATTCTCGTAGCTACATAACAGCTACGATTCTCGTACAAAACACCATAAGAGCTATGATGCTCGTACAAAACACCATACGAATCTCGTACAAAACACCATAAGAGCAAAGATTCTCGTACAAAACACCATAAGAGCTATGATTCTCGTAGCTACATAAGAGCTATGATTCTCATACAAAACACCATAAGAGCTATGATTCTCGTACAAAATACCATAAGAGCTATTATTCTCGTACAAAACACCATAAGAGCTATGATTTTCGTACAAAACACCATAAGAGTTATGATTTTCGTACAAAACACCATAAGAGCTATGATTCTCGTACAAAACACCATAAGAGCTATGATTCTCGTAGCTACATAAGAGCTGTGATTCTCATACAAAACACATAAGAGCTATGATTCTCGTAGCTACATAACAGCTATGATTCTCGTACAAAACACCATAATATCTATGATTCTCGTACAAAATACCGTAAGAGCTATGATTCTCGTACAAAACACCATAAGAACTATGATTCTCGTGTAAAACACCATAATAGCTATAATTCTCGTACAAAACACCATAAGGGCGAAGATTCTCGTACAAAACACCATAAGAGCTATGATTCTCGTAGCTACATAACAGCTACGATTCTCGTACAAAACACCATAAGAGCTATGATTCTCGTACAAAACACCGTAATAATCTCGTACAAAACACCATAAGAGCTAAGATTCTCGTACAAAACACCATAAGAGCTATGATTCTCGTAGCTACATAAGAGCTATGATTCTCATACAAAACACCATAAGAGCTATGATTCTCGTACAAAATACCGTAAGAGCTATGATTCTCGTACAAAACACCATAAGAACTATGATTCTCGTGTAAAACACCATAATAGCTATAATTCTCGTACAAAACACCATAAGGGCGAAGATTCTCGTACAAAACACCATAAGAGCTATGATTCTCGTAGCTACATAACAGCTACGATTATCGTACAAAACACCATAAGAGCTATGATTCTCGTACAAAACACCATAATAATCTCGTACAAAACACCATAAAAGCAAAGATTCTCGTACAAAACACCATAAGAGCTATGATTCTCGTAGCTACATAAGAGCTATGATTCTCATACTTAACACCATAAGAGCTATGATTCTCGTACAAAATACCATAAGAGCTATTATTCTCGTACAAAACACCATAAGAGCTATGATTATCGTGTAAAACACCATAATAGCTATGATTCTCGTACAAAACACCATAAGAGCTAAGATTCTCGTACAAAACACCATAAGAGCTATGATTCTCGTAGCTACATAACAGCTATGATTCTCGTACAAAACACCGTAAGAGCTATGATTCTCGTGCAAAACACCACTATGATTCTTGTGCAAAACACCATAAGAGCTATGATTCTCGTGTAAAACACCATAATAGCTATAATTCTCGTACAAAACACCATAAGGGCGAAGATTCTCGTACAAAACACCATAAGAGCTATGATCTCGTAGCTACATAACAGCTACGATTCTCGTACAAAACACCATAAGAGCTATGATTCTCGTACAAAACACCATAATAATCTCGTACAAAACACCATAAGAGCTAAGATTCTCGTACAAAACACCATAAGAGCTATGATTCTCGTAGCTACATAAGAGCTATGATTCTCATACAAAACACCATAAGAGCTATGATTCTCGTACAAAATACCGTAAGAGCTATGATTCTCGTACAAAACACCATAAGAACTATGATTCTCGTGTAAAACACCATAATAGCTATAATTCTCGTACAAAACACCATAAGGGCGAAGATTCTCGTACAAAACACCATAAGAGCTATGATTCTCGTAGCTACATAACAGCTACGATTATCGTACAAAACACCATAAGAGCTATGATTCTCGTACAAAACACCATAAGAATCTCGTACAAAACACCATAAAAGCAAAGATTCTCGTACAAAACACCATAAGAGCTATGATTCTCGTAGCTACATAAGAGCTATGATTCTCATACAAAACACCATAAGAGCTGTGATTCTCGTACAAAATACCATAAGAGCTATTATTCTCGTACAAAACACCATAAGAGCTATGATTATCGTGTAAAACACCATAATAGCTATGATTCTCGTACAAAACACCTTAAGAGCTAAGATTCTCGTACAAAACACCATAAGAGCTATGATTCTCGTAGCTACATAACAGCTATGATTCTCGTACAAAACACCGTAAGAGCTATGATTCTCGTGCAAAACACCACTATGATTCTCGTGCAAAACACCATAAGAGCTATGATTCTCGTGCAAAACACCATAAGAGCTAAGATTCTCGTACAAAACACCATAAGAGCTAAGATTCTCGTACAAAACACCATAAGAGCTATGATTCTCGTAGCTACATAACAGCTATGATTCTCGTACAAAACACAGAAGAGCTATGATTCTCGTGTAAAAAACAATAAAAGCTAAGATTCTCGTACAAAACACCATAAGAGCTAAGATTCTCGTACAAAACACCATAAGAGCTAAGATGCTCTTAGCTACATAACAGCTATGATTATCGTACAAAACACCATAAGAGCTATGATTCTCGTGCAAAACACCATAAGAGCTAAGATTCTCGTAGCTACATAACATGATTCTCGTACAAAACATCATAAGAGCTAATATTCTCGTACAAAACACCATAAGAGCTAAGATTCTCGTACAAAACACCATAAGAGCTAAGATGCTCTTAGCTACATAACAGCTATGATTCTCGTACAAAACACCATAAGAGCTATGATTCTCGTGCAAAACACCATAAGAGCTAAGATTCTCGTAGCTACATAACAGCTATGATTCTCGTACAAAACACCATAAGATTCTCGTACAAAACACCATAAGAGCTAATATTCTCCTGCAAAACACCATAACAGCTATGGTTTTCGTGAAAAACACCATAAAAGCTATGCTTCACGTACAAAACACCATAAGAGCTATGATTGTCGTGTAAAACACCATAAGAGCTATGATTCTCATACAAAACATCATACGAGCTAAGATGCTCGTTCAAAACACCATAAGAGCTATGATTCTCGTAGCTACATAACAGCTATGATTGTCGTACAAAACACCATAAGAGCTATGATTCTCGCGTAAAAAACAATAAAAGCTAAGATTCTCGCATAAAACACCATAAGAGCTAAAATTCTCGTAGCTACATAACAGCTATGATTCTCGTACAAAACACCATAATATCTATGATTCTCGTACAAAACACCATAAGGGCTAAGATTCAACACTATAAGAGCGAAGATGCTCGTAGCTACATAACAGCTATGATTCTCGTCGCTACTTAAATTCTATGCTTCCTGTTCCACTTCACATCTAGTTGCTTACTATCGACAGTCCTGTTAGGGTCCCGTTAGTTGCTTACTATCGACAGTCCTGTTAGGGTCCCGTTAGTTGCTTACTATCGACAGTCCTGTCTTGTTTGCACTTTGTTTCTTCAGTAAATAAACAATTAAACTATTACATCTACGACAGCATACATACCACTTAACGGTATGGTGAAACACTTAATCTCGATCAATTGTCTCGTTACAAACCGGATGTGCAACTTACGTGTTAAACCAAAGATAACGAGTTACTCATCTAAACCACTTTTTCTAAGAGGTATCCATTCGTCATTAAACAATATGCACATGTAGTAATATAACTAATATACTGTATAAAGTGTTTATGTCCCTGTATATATTTAAAGTGGGTTACAATTATAAAGTTCCGGATTCAACGTTTAATCGACACACGTTTAATATGATTTGCTATACTATAGTGTATTGGGTAGAACTTACATACATATCTCAATAAACTACATTTTATAGGAAAAGTTTTTTTTTCGTAAAATGTACAATGTGCATACATACAAATGTGTTTGTGATTTTTTTTATTTAGGTTTAACATTGAACAAATACAACTCTTCTTCAAGTGTTGTTATCATATCAATTCTATTTACAACGTTACATACAAACGCGTCTGAACTTCCTATATCGGTATACTTACAACGGTATATACACATACACATACACATACTGAACTTTCCATATCTGTATACTTACAACGGTGCATACAAACGCATCTAAACTTCCTCTATTGGTATACTTACAACGGCATATACAAACACATACTGAACTTTCCATATCGGTATACTCACAACGGTACATACAAACAAATATTGAACTTTCCATATCGGTATATTTACAAAGGCATATACAAACACATACTAATTTCCCATATCGTTATACTTACAACGGTACATACAAACGCATACTGAACTTCCTATATCGCTATACTTACAACGGTATATACATTACAACGGTACATACACACATATACTGAACTTTCCATATAGGTAAGGATTTACAACGGTACATACAAACACATACTGAACTCTATATATTGTTAAGGATTTAAAACGGTACATACAAACACATACTGAACTCTATATATTGTTAAGGATTTAAAACGGAACATACAAACACATACTGAACTCTATATTTTGGTAAAGATTTACAACGGTACATACAAACACATACTGAACTTTCCATACAGATAAGTATTTACAATAGTACATACAAACACATATCTCTCTATATATTGGTAAGAATTTACAACGGTGCATACACACATATACCGAACTCTCTCTATATATATTGCTAAGGATGTACAGTGGCACATACAAACACATACTGAACTCTCCATATCGGTAAGGATTTCCAACGGTACATGCAAGTACATACTGAACTCTCCATATCGGTAAGGATTTACAACGGTGCATTCAAACACATACTGAACTTCCTATATCGCTATACTTACAACGGTATATACATTACAACGGTACATACACACATATACTGAAAATTCCATATAGGTAAGGATTTACAACGGTGCATTCAAACACATACTGAACTCTCTCCCTATATTGGTAAGGATTTACAATGGTACATACAAACACATACTGAACTCTCCGTATCGGTAAGGATTTACAACTATACACACAAACACATACTAAACATTCCATATCGGTAAGGATTTATAATGGTACATACAAATACATACTGAACTCTCTCTATATATTGGTAAGGATTTACAACGGTGCATACACACACATACTGAATTATCTCTCTATATTGGTAAGGATTTACAACGGTGCATATACACACATACTGAATTATCTCTCTATATTGGTAAGGATTTACAACGGTGCATACACACACATACTGAATTATCTCTCTATATTGGTAAGGATTTACAACGGTGCATACACACACATACTGAATTATCTCTCTATATTGGTAAACATTTACAACTGTACATACAAACACATTCTGTGGCAACATGGGTGCAAATATTCAATCATGAAAACATAGTGTTCAAAATCCGAAAACATTCAACAATCGAAACTTGAATCGCGTCTGTCTTCACCTTTTCACCTCCGCTTCCTGTGAAGCCTCCGTTTATTATACTATTACCGAGCGTATTGTATATGTCTATAGTTTGTTGGAGGGCGAGTGAAAAAAACAACGATATTGCGAATAAAATTGGATCAAAGTACTGAAAATACTTAGCGGCGAAGGTTGGTCGAAGAAATTGGATCAAAGTACTGCAAATACATAGCGGCGTAGGTTGGTCGAAGAGGATTTATTCTAAATCCTTTGTCATGTTGAAGGGGTGTGAAAGAGGCAGAAGCATTGCAATTGTTTTGTTCTATTTTTATTGAAACAAAGTTATGCCATTTATGTGAAGAATCCTGCCAACAGTTTTATTATATTATCAAATGTGGAATGTATTTTAAACTGCAAGCAATCCTTGTTGGTGTAGATGCCTGACCTTCAATGTCTAGTCGCTTTATTGGTGAACTAAATTGAAGGAAATAATTCAATATAACAAATAGCGTGCAAGATACAAGAACATACAACAGAGCTACAGATGAGCTTTTTGATCAGTTGGGTATTTACCCATTGGTATATATTTAAATAGATATTTCATGATTTCAATTGGTTAAAATAAAACGATAACATTGTGTGACATGGGGTGGCATTCTACTAATATTGTATAGCATTAGACAAAATGTAACTCATCTAGTAAACTTGTTTTATAATAAGCTTTATATAAGGTGACTGGGTGGTCATTCAGCAACACATGCATTGCTCAATTTGCATTGATTGTTTCATTATTTTACAATTTCGATTACTTTATTGATACCCATGCTTTTGGTTTTAATTGGGTATTTTGACATTTTTAATTGGGTATTTAAGCTGCTTATCTGTAGCTCTGCATACAACGTTTTAAAGAGACACATGGCAATCGTAAAAGGGTTATCAATCTGCTTTGAAATAACAAGAGATGTTTGTAAAACATATATGCCCCCATTCAACGACCATGACACAAACATGCATGCCAAGTTTCGAGTTTGTAGTGCCAGCTGTTCTTGAGTTATCGCGAAGACAAACATTTTTTAGTGATTTTTTACACGTTTTGTTACCATAGCAACGACATGTTTTATGCGAATCTACCTAAAAGGGGACCTGCACAACTACACCATGACACAAACATTCCTGCGAAGTTTCTAGTTTGTAGTGTCAGCTGTTCTTGAGTTATTGCGAAGACAAGAAATTGTAAGTGATTTTTTACAAGTTTTGTTACCATAGCAACCACAATTTTTAAGCGAATCTACCCAAAAAGGGAGGTGCACAACTACACTTTGACACAAACATTTCTGCCAAGTTTCGAGTTTGTAGTTCCAGCTGTTCTTGAGTTACAGCCAAGACAAGCAATTTTTAGTGATTTTTTGCAAGTTTTGTTACCATGGCAACCATATGTCTTATGCGAATCTACCCAAAAGGTGAGATTCACAACTACACCATGATAAAAACATTCCTGCCAAGTTTGGAGTTTGTAGTCCAGTGGTTCTTGAGTTATCGCGAAGGCAAGCAATTTTTAGTGATTTTTTACAAGTTTTGTTACCATGGCAACCACATTTCTTGGGTGAATCTACCCAAAAGGGAGGTGCACAACTAGACCATGACACAAGCTTCGAGTTTGTAGTGTCAGCTGTTCTTGAGTTATCGCGAAGACGATAACTCAAGATTGGTGCAATGTATATACAAAGAAGTTGCTGTATATTATTCCTATATTAAACTAGATATATCCCTGAAGATGATAAATACCCACTACCCCACAAGCATTTAGTAAGATCAAGGGCAATAACTATGTATGGTATTGAGTGAGCCGCACCAAAATTGTGTCATTTACACTTCATGTTTATCAAGTCGTTTTGTTGTTGTTTTTGTTTTTGTATTGAGGGCAGATAAAATAGCCGATCAGCATACCAAAGTAGGAGGGTACATCACCCGCCTACCGGCAATAAAGGAAAGCCCTGCACCTATAGACCGAAATGTTCGTGAAGGGGAGGTAACTTCATACAGAAGCGAAATATACCTATTGTTTTTCCTAAATATTTCTTTTAATTGTTGCGGCGGAGCAAACTCCCGCTGCAATGTTAACATAATGGTATACATAAATTGATTTCTGAGCTAAAAATAGCACAAGTGGCAGCCGACAGCGTTCAAATTATATGCCTCCGCCTAAATAATTAGTGCCTCCGGGTTTGCCAATCGGAACTGCCTCAATCCTTTTTTTTCAAAAATAGTCTCGGAAAGAAATTGACACCATCTTGGATACTACTTTTCGATCACATGGGGTCAGTCACGTGGAGGTGTACCGGAAGTAAATCAAATCCCATTGAGTCCAATGCTATATTGACAAAGCTTTCTAGTTAGCCATTTTTCAAAATGAAATTCAAACTAAGATTCACTTACATGTTCTTAGTCATGAGACCTGCCTCTCTAGAAAACTGCTGAGAATAGTAGGGGTCATGAGGCATATAAGAAAAGAAAATTCTGATCTTTGTTGATACCGTGAACAAACTGCATTCATTCGGCACCTCTTAAATGTGTTCTACTTTCACTTTCAAAACTGTCAAGTTGATAAATAAAATCATCATACAACCATGCAAATGGTTTTAAGATATCACAAACATGTCAATAAAGTCATTTCAGCCAGAAAAACAGGCCTTAAATACTCAAAAATGCCTTTTATCACAAAAAAAGTTAGGGATTATATATTTGGGAACTCCTTTCGACTACACCAGGCATGAATACCATAGTGATTTACTTCCGGTCTACACCAGGCATGAATACCATAGTGATTTACTTCCGGTCTACACCAGGCATGAATACCATAGTGATTTACTTCCGGTACACCTGGAATAAAAAATGGCGGCGACCATTGAACATCATGGTGCGCCTTCATCCCGAAGAATGACGGGATTGGCCGAGCGTATACGATTGGCTACTCCGTTTGTTATGTAAACAAAACAATACGCAATTAATTACAAAATATTTTTATATTCAACTATTTTAACTTAAACTGGCTATTACATGATAAGACTTATTTCAAAAGAGTATAACATTTAATAAATAGTACAAATATGTTTAAAATCAATTCATTTCCGGGTCTATATTTTGTTACGGTTTACACGGTACTTTGCCGGGGCAAATCACCCAAACCCATCAAATCGACGTGTATCCTTGGAAATACCCACGAGCATTATTTCCGATGATCTATGGAAATGAGCGAGTTTGCACGATTGCGGGTTTGCATGAACTGAATGTAATGAGAACAACTGACTTAAACTATGGTTGAATTGGGGTTTTAAGGCGCACCAACACATGAAAAGGTTATATGGCGCCTATTAAACTAAGACGAGCTATGTATGTAATAGGAAAACAATTATATTCCAAATGACAATATATCAATTGTGTCTACAGAATTTGCCTTGTTTAACCTAATAAAATAGTTGATCATATTGGAAAAAACGTTCTGGTTACGGCATTGTTTTATTTGATTTTACCATAGACATAGACTGATTGATGTCTATGATTTTACTTCAGATAGAACGTGACAACAACATTACTATTGCTTTATTACGTATAATTGTTCATTTCAATTAAAGTTCTTTGAATAAGAACAAAACCACTAAGGAGCAATTTTCCTATTATTGAAAATAGATGATTTAAAACAAATTCCTACCGACCTACTTTAATTTTATTGATTTATTGATTTATTAAATAAAAAAAGGTAAGTACTAGTTTTACCGGAAATCGGACCCTTGATATTAATTGCGCATTGAAATCAAAATGTGGACTTAGGGCAGCTATAATAACCTCTAGACCAGGCCGGAATAATTTATCAGGATGTCAAATTTATGTGATTATATTATATTCAGTCGGTCAGTGAGTCAGTTAACGCGAGCAGCTGATTGGTTGTCTCGTACGATACGCTGCTTTATGCCGATTATGTATTGCGGGAAACCGGTATAGAAATAATAGACACCTATACTGCACTAGTCTTGATCGTCGTCGACGCTTGATTGTAAATACAAACATTTGTCTTGAAAACAAGCAAGCGTCGCAGATGATCAAGACTAGTACTGCACAACACTGTCTCAAACTTTTCGCTAGATGGGGCTCAACTATAATGGGGTGTCGCTATTTGAAAAATAGGTGCAGGTAAAAATGCATTTCGATGTTTGTTCACCAGTTTAAACATGCCAAAGGTATTATAAGATTATGACCACTAAAACTATCTAGTGGTAAACGCGATATCTAACGTATCCCAGTCGTTGGAGATCACTCGAATCTAGCGGTTGGTTGAATGGTGCTTTACGTATTTTTTAGCACATTTTAGGCTATATATGACGGTAGATTTTTCGTAGTGAAAGCATACCACTCACTCTTTCCTGGGTGAAAACCTGTACTGTATACGTCCAACCATCCGTCGGATTTGAAACTTTCTCACTTACATGTCGAGCTCGCAATGAGATTTGAAACTGCAGCGGTGAGAGGCGAGAAGGTTTCAAATGGAGCGTCTGTACCATCCCGATTCCAGCGCAGAAACATGATGTATTTTAACTATGGAGAGAATCCCGACCATTCGCTCTCAAAACGGAATGAACGTTACCCCATTAATCATTAACCCAGTTCAGCTAAATAGAAAAGGGTTATTAAAATTCGACCCGCGCACGTCCGTTCAGTTTTTTAAAACGAAATCTAAATGGGAAAATGCGGGCCTTTGATTCGATATCGGGTCCTGTAAATAGAGAGAATTAATTGTCTTATAAAGACTCAGTAACGCCATCCACTTTGGGCTAGTCTCATAGTCGCCTCCCGTTAGGGTTAAGAGTTATTGTACTCAGTGTTTAGGGCCCTTTATAATACATATGTATGTACATACATGTGTATGTATATGTACATACATGTGTATGTACTGGCACCAACGATTGTGGGTGTATCGTTTATTTCTGAAACAAAATCAATAAGTCTCACATCTTGTAAAATAATTCGTGATAATTGAACATATCCTTTAAATAATCTCTATATACTGCATGCATCCTATTGCTTAAAAATGTAAAAACACATTTAAGGGAATGTAGCCACACAACCAAACAATCATTATTATTAAGACATCTGAAAAACTTTGAAAAAGGTGAAAATAAGTATCAAACTCTGATGATAAACAAAGAAGATATGACCATTTGAAGGTTGTTTTAAATATATGGGAGTCGCCATTTTGAGACCTATGATGTCGTAGTTCTAAATTACCAAATATGGTATAGTGATACATATCATTTAAAGCAAAGAAATCACTGAATTGAATGCAAAATCCTTTACTGGTTATATAATGCAGTATTGCCCTTAGGTGTATATATATACATTTTTATACAGTTGCTGTTTTTTTTGTCTATAAATCAATACATTATCATATTCATAAATATTCCATCTATGGTCATTAACAACTGTGATGTCATAGCTCTCAAAATGGTGGCTTCAAGATCCGTTTCCACAGAACCTTCTAATGGTCATATCATCCGATTTTGATAATACTTTCACCTATATTCTCTTTAATACACAATTGTATCGTTGTTACAATCGTAATCTCCGTCATATTATTCTGAAAAACAGGAATCATGATGTTATTTGCGGTAGTACTTGTTGCGTGCTTTGGTTGTACGGTGGCAGCCTGGCCATTTGCCCCCGGTATGGTGTCACACCATTGTTTGCAGTGCATATGTCAGGTAGGCTCAATAATTTAAAACAAATTCCTTTAACATGTATGCATATTGTTTTAACACCCGCGACTTGATCTATTATTATATTAAGTTTGTGTCTCTCGGCAGCGTTTTTACGCTTGCGTAAAACCTTGTTTGTAGTAACCTAATATGCTCTGCCTAGATTCTGATCAATACAGTTACATTCAATCTGTAATAAGAGACCACAACAAAGAAGATCTAAACTGATCTCTTAACGCATGTGATCTCTCAATACAGATGCATTTTAGTTTAAATCAATACCACCTGCAACGGTGGTCTCTTACAGCAGGTGGTCCTATAATAGGGGTTGTCGCTTGATCGAGGTTGAGTTACAGCAGGTGGTCTTATAATAGGGTTGTCGCTTGATCGAGGTTGAGTGTATACCGATCTAATGTTTCTTTTTGATCAGGAAATTTACATTGTTCTGTGTGTTTTTGTATAACAATGATACAAGTAACTGAAATTTGTAAACTTCCATACACATGAAATGGTGTTGCCAAAAGCTTACAACGCCGATCTCATCACGCCCTATAACCTAAAAAGGGCTGGTTCGTCGATCCATTTGCACACGAGCACCTACCAATAGCTAGTTACGTCGCTCCTATCACGTCCTCATACCTACCAATAATTAGTAACGTCGCTCCTATCGCATCCTAGGACCTACCAATAACTAGTTACGTCGCTCCTATCACGTCCCCGGACCTACCATTAGCTAGTAAGGTCGCTCCAGTCACGCTCTAGCACCTACCAATAGCTAGTTACGTCGCTCCTATCACGTCCTCATACCTACCAATAATTGGTAACGTCGCTTCTATCGCGTCCTAGGAACCTACCAATAACTAGTTACGTCGCTCCTATCACGTTCCCGGACCTACCATTAGCTAGTAAGGTCGCTCCAGTCACGCTCTAGCACCTACCAAGAGCTAGTTACGTCGCTCCTATCACGTCCTTATACCTACCAATAATTAGTAACGTCGCTCCTATCACGTCCTAGGACCTACCAATAACTAGTTACGTCGATCCTATTACGTCCCCGGACCTACCATTAGCTAGTAAGGTCGCTCCAATCACGCTCTAGCACCTACCAATAGCTAGTTACGTCGCTCCTATCACGTCCTCATACCTACCTACGTCCTTGGACCTACCAACAGCTAGTAACGTCGCTCTTGTCACGCTCTAGCACCTACCAGTAGCTCGTTACGTTGCTCCTATTACGTCCTCAGACCTACCAATAGCAAGTAACATCGTTCCTATCACGTCCTCGGACCAACCAACAGCTAGTAACGTCGCTCTTGTCACGCTGTAGCATCTACCAATAGCTAGTAAGGTCGCTCCAGTCACGCACTAGCATCTACCAATAGCTAGTAAGGTCGCTCCAGTCACGCACTAGCATCTACCAATAGCTAGTAAGTTCGCTCCAGTCACGCACTAGCATCTACCAATAGCTAGTAAGGTCTCTCCAGTCATGCACTAGCATCAACCAATAGCTAGTAACGTCGCTCTTGTCACGCTCTAGCATCTACCAATAGCTAGTAAGGTCGCTCCAGTCACGCACTAGCATCTACCAATAGCTAGTAAGGTCGCTCCAGTCACGCACTAGCATCTACCAATAGCTAGTAACGTCGCTCAAGCCACGCAATAGCATCTACCAATAGCTAGTGACGTCGCTCCAGTCATGCACTAGCACATACCAATAACCAATAAAGAAGCCCCTATCACGCACTAGCGGCTGCCAATAGCTAGTAACGTTGCTCCAGTCGTGCACTAGTACCTACCAATAACCAATGAAAAAGCTCCTATCACGCACTAGCAACTGCCAATAGCAAGTAACGTCGCCCAAGTCATGCACTAGCACCTACCAATAACCAATAAAGAAGCCCCTATCACGCACTTGCATCTACCAATAGCTAGTGACGTCGCTCCATTCGTGCACTAGTACCTACCAATAACCAATAAAAAAGCTCCTTTCACGCACTAGCAGCTGCCAATAGCAAGCAACGTCGCCCAAGTCATGCTCTAGCACCTAACAATAACCAATAAAGAAGCCCCTATCACGCACTAGCATCTACCAATAGCTAGTGACGTCGCTCCAGTCGTGCACTAGTACCTACCAATAACCAAAAAAAAAGCTCCTATCACGCACTAGCAGCTGTCAATAGCAAGTAACGTCGCCCGAGTCATGCTCTAGCACCTACCAATAACCAATAAAGAAGCCCCTATCACGCACTAGCATCTACCACTAGCTAGTGCCGTCGCTCCAGTCGTGCACTAGTACCTACCAATAATCAATAAAATAGCTCCTATCACGCACTAGCAGCTGCCAATAGCAAGTAACGTCGCCCAGGTCATGCTCTAGCACCTACCAATAACCAATAAAGAAGCCCCTATCACGCACTAGCATCTACCAATAGCTAGTGCCGTCGCTCCAGTTGTGCACTAGTACCTACCAATAACCAATAAAAAAACTCCTAGCATGCACTAGCAGCTGCCAATAGCTAGTTACGTCGCTCCTATCACGTCCTCTGACATACCAATAGCTAGTAACGTCTCTCCTATCATGTCCTCTGACCTACCAACAGCTAGTTACGTATCTCCTATCACGTCCTCTGACCTATAAACAGCTAGGTACGTCGCTCCTATCACGTCCTCTGACCTACCAATAGCTAGTTACGTCACTCCAGCCACGCACTATCACCTACCAACAGCTAGTTACGTCTCTCCTATCACGTCCTCTGACCTACCAACAGCTAGTAACGTCGCTCCAGCCACGCACTATCACCTACCAAAAGCTAGTTACGTCTCTCCTATCACGTCCTCTGACCTACCAACATCTAGTTACGTCGCTCCTATCACGTCCTCTGACCTACCAACAGCTAGTAACGTCGCTCCAGCCACGCGCTATCATCTACCAATAGCTAGTTACGTCTCTCCTATCACGTCCTCTGATCTACCAATAGCTAGTAACGTCTCTCCTATCACGTCCTCTGACCTACCAACAGCTAGTTACGTATCTCCTATCACGTCCTCTGACCTACCAACAGCTAGGTACGTCGCTCCTATCACGTCCTCTGACCTACCAATAGCTAGTTACGTCACTCCAGCCACGCACTATCACCTACCAACAGCTAGTTACGTCTCTCCTATCACGTCCTCTGACCTACCAACAGCTAGTAACGTCGCTCCAGCCACGCACTATCACCTACCAATAGCTAGTTACGTCTCTTCTATCACGTCCTCTGACCTACCAACAGCTAGTTACGTCGCTCCTATCACGTCCTCTGACCTACCAACAGCTAGTAACGTCGCTCCAGCCACGCGCTATCACCTACCAATAGCTAGTTACGTCTCTCCTATCACGTCCTCTGATCTACCAATAGCTAGTAACTTCTCTCCTATCACGTCCTCTGACCTACCAACAGCTAGTTACGTCTCTCCTATCACGTCCTCTGACCTACCAACAGCTAGTTACGTCGCTCATATCACGTCCTCTGATCTATCAACAGCTAGTAATGTCGCTCCAGTCACGCACTATCACCTACCAATAGCTAGTTACGTCTCTCCTATCACGTCCTCTGACCTACCAACAGATAGTTACGTCTCTCCTATCACGTCCTCTGACCTACCAACAGCTAGTTACGTCGCTCCTATCACGTCCTCTGACCTATCAACAGCTAGTAATGTCGCTCCAGCCACGCACTATCACCTACCAATAGCTAGTTACGTCTCTCCTATCACGTCCTCTGACCTACCAACATATAGTTACGTCTCTCCTATCACGTCCTCTGACCTACCAACAGCTAGTTACGTCGCTCCAGTCATGCATTAGCACCTACCAATAGCTAGTTACGTCTCTCCTATCACGTCGTCTGACCTACCAATAGCTAGTAACATCAATCCAGTCACGTACGAGCACCTACCAGTAGATAGTAACGTCTCCTCAGTCACGCACTAGCACCTTCCAGTAACTACTTACGTCGCTCCTATCACGCTCTAGCAACTACCAATAGCTAGTCACATCGTTCCAGTCACGTCCTCTGACCTACCAACAGCTAGTTACGTTGCTCCAGTCATGCATTAGCACCTACCAATAGCTAATTACGTCTCTCCTATCACGTCCTCTGACCTACCAATAGCTAGTAACATCGCTCCAGTCACGTACTAGAACCTACCAATAGCTAGTAACTTTGCCCCAGTCACGCACTAGCACCTGCCAATAGCTAGTAACGTCGTTCCTATCACGTCCTCTGACCTATCAATATAAATCTATTTAAATTTGCCGTGGACATATTCGCTCACCGCGGACATATTCGACACTGACACGAAATCAATATGTCCGCGGACACACTTGCACGTTGCGGACATACTGGCACAGTACAAACATGCACCACTATTCATTTACAGCTAGAATCTGGTTGCAGACCGATAGGATGCAGGCCTGATCAAGGTTCAGATTCGTGTGGATACTTCCAGATCAAGTACGTCTACTGGATTGATTGCGGAAGACCCGGTAGAAGTAAGTATGAAGACGTATGAACAGGCTCATAGCTACGCTGTGGCACACCGACGCACACCGAGGAAGTTGCCTCGGTAGAATTTTGGGAAGCTACCAACAACTGAAGAAGGCATATGATTGGAACAAAAATGTCATGCTTAAAAACTAAAATGCACTGAAACCGCTAACAATCTCGTGTAGAAATCAAAGGTGGGTGATTTATAAGGGTAGTGGGTGCAGTTGGTGGTGGTCCTGGAAATGGATTTGCCTCGGTTAAACGGTACTGCTGGTTACGGGCCTGATGAATACATCCACTAGAAAGTAGAATCATACAATAATGGAGCAGACGACTCGTGAGCGTTATGTTTATTTGAATGGTGTTTTACGTCAATTTAGCACCATATATTATGGTCGATTGTTTGGTCCCAGACCACCCCATTTTTCCTGGTTAATCAGTACAGTATACATCCCGCCATCCGTAAGAATCGAGACTTTCTTTATCGAATGCCCATGCACGACAATATAATCCAGTTCCACTGACTTATATAACAAAGCATCTGTAAATGTTAAATGACTGGCTTCGATATTTCGATCTGACTACGGGGAATAACACACATTAGCTAGTTTAAAGTTCGCTAGAAACCCTTCACACTTTTAAACCAGCCAAATGTTTTTCATGGCCCGTAGAAAGATCGAAATTAATCCTGACATATAACATATAATCGCAATGTAATCATAGTTTTATATAATATATAAATGGAATATTATGACGCCGAGTATATAAATAAAAAGATTCGTTTTATTAAGGCTACAAAGTTCACGCAATTTTAAATGTAAACTGTATCATTTATACATTTTAGACATGGATGTAAACAGTATCGTCTTTCATTTTACTGTAAACGGGATCAAATACGCAAAACATCCAATTAAACACTAATTATACATTAATGTAAAAGGGTTTTATACTAAAATTACTGCGTAAGTAAAAATGGGTAAGTCATTTAAAGTAACAATACGAAAGTTTCCGTCAAAATGTAAACGGTACCCGGCTTTGAAATGAGATTGTATCGAAGTAAACTTACACACGGCTGGGAGCTTATTTAAGGTTTAATAAAAACCTTTTAATCCATTGGGTACGGTGGGCATTGTCAATTTACTGTTTCGTAAATCTTAATAAAAATTAACTTACTAGTTTCTGAATCGAGCTTCTGTGTATGTAAAGGTATCTGTTTTGGTGCGTGCACGTGACGTAGGTGCTACCCTTGAAATAGAGACTGAAATAGTATTACTAAGGCTGACTCCTTCCAGTGTTGATTGTCTGTCATAGGTAAACGCCTTCATAATAATTGATGAGCAAACAATCCACACACGAGATCTTGTATCTTAAAACTCGATTCAACTAGGGGAACAATAGTTGAGCTGCTCGGTCGGAACTCATGTAAGCTTTAGAGTCCCATCGCCCATGCTCTCTTATAATGACATACAACATTCCATGACGTGAACGAACCTCTAAATACGATTTAAGACGATTGACAGGACATATCGTAGAGTGAAATAATCGTGCCCATACCCATTTGATCATATTTGAACATAGAAGCTTCATAATGTGAACTGCAAATGGTCAGTAATATTTTGAAAACCTTTCCCAACATATCTGGAGTAACGGGGAGCCTGTGATCGACATCTGGAGTAACGGGGAGCCTGTGATCGACATCTGGAGTAACGGGGAGCCTGTGATCGACCCTCTTATCAACCTTTCCCAACATATCTGGAGTAACGGGGAGCTTGTGATCGACCCTCTTATCAACCTTTCCCAACATATCTGGAGTAACGGGGAGCCTGTGATCGACCCTCTTATCAACCTTTCCCAACATATCTGGAGTAACGCGGAGCCTGTGATCGACCCTCATATCTGGAGTAACGGGGAGCCTGTAGTCGACCCTCATATCTGGAGTAACGGGGAGCCTGTGATCGACCCTCTTATCAACCTTTCCCAACATATCTGGAGTAACGGGGAGCCTGTGATCGACCCTCTTATCAACCTTTCCCAACATATCTGGAGTAACGGGGAGCCTGTGATCGACCCTCTTATCAACCTTTCCCAACATATCTGGAGTAACGGGGAGCCTGTGATCGACCCTCTTATCAACCTTTCCCAACATATCTGGAGTAACGGGGAGCCTGTGATCGACCCTCATATCTGGAGTAACGGGGAGCCTGTGATCGACCCTCATATCTGGAGTAACGGGGAGCCTGTGATCGACCCTCTTATCAACCTTTCCCAACATATCTGGAGTAACGGGGAGCCTGTGATCGACCCTCTTATCAACCTTTCCCAACATATCTGGAGTAACGGGGAGCCTGTGATCGACCCTCTTATCAACCTTTCCCAACATATCTGGAGTAACGGGGAGCCTGTGATCGACCCTCTTATCAACCTTTCCCAACATATCTGGAGTAACGGCGAGCCTGTGATCGACCCTCTTATCAACCTTTCCCAACATATCTGGAGTAACGGCGAGCCTGTGATCGACCCTCTTATCAACCTTTCCCAACATATCTGGAGTAACGGGGAGCCTGTGATCGACCCTCTTATCAACCTTTCCCAACATATCTGGAGTAACGGGGAGCCTGTGATCGACCCTCATATCTGGAGTAACGGGGAGCCTGTGATCGACCCTCATATCTGGAGTAACGGGGAGCCTGTGATCGACCCTCTTATCAACCTTTCCCAACATATCTGGAGTAACGGGGAGCCTGTGATCGACCCTCTTATCAACCTTTCCCAACATATCTGGAGTAACGAGGAGCCTGTGATCGACCCTCTTATCAACCTTTCCCAACATATCTGGAGTAACGGGGAGCCTGTGATCGACCCTCTTATCAACCTTTCCCAACATATCTGGAGTAACGGCGAGCCTGTGATCGACCCTCTTATCAACCTTTCCCAACATATCTGGAGTAACGGGGAGCCTGTGATCGACCCTCTTATCAACCTTTCCCAACATATCTGGAGTAACGGGGAGCCTGTGATCGACCCTCTTATCAACCTTTCCCAACATATCTGGAGTAACGGGGAGCCTGTGATCGACCCTCTTATCAACCTTTCCCAACATATCTGGAGTAACGGGGAGCCTGTGATCGACCCTCTTATCAACCTTTCCCAACATATCTGGAGTAACGGGGAGTCTGGGATCGACCCTCTCATCAACCTTTCCCAACATATCTGGAGTAACGGGGAGCCTGTGATCGACCCTCTCATCAACCTTTCCCAACATATCTGGAGTAACGAGGAGCCTGTGATCGACCCTCTTATCAACCTTTCCCAACATATCTGGAGTAACGGGGAGTCTGGGATCGACCCTCTCATCAACCTTTCCCAACATATCTGGAGTAACGGGGAGCCTGTGATCGACCCTCTTATCAACCTTTCCCAACATATCTGGAGTAACGGGGAGCCTTTGATCGACCCTCTTATCAACCTTTCCCAACATATCTGGAGTAACGGGGAGCCTGTGATCGACCCTCTTATCAACCTTTCCCAACATATCTGGAGTAACGGGGAGCCTGTGATCGACCCTCTTATCAACCTTTCCCAACATATCTGGAGTAACGGGGAGCCTGTGATCGACCCTCTTATCAACCTTTCCCAACATATCTGGAGTAACGGGGAGCCTGTGATCGACATCTGGAGTAACGGGGAGCCTGTGATCGACATCTGGAGTAACGGGGAGCCTGTGATCGACATCTGGAGTAACGGGGAGCCTGTGATCGACCCTCTTATCAAGCTGATTTATGCCAACTAACCTTTTTTTTTAATTACGAAATGATTTGATACATCTGGTAAATGAAAACGTTTACATTTGAAACTAATGCCCGACAAATATGAACTAGCTGTTGCGGTTGCAACTACTTGCTGTATGCTTGGAGGCCAGTTCATTTGCATATTGTAATTAACCCGAAATGTGTCAAATGATTTAATTCCGGTATTGTAAACTTCCCTCGTGTTAAAATGCACCTAAAATCCTGTCTGTTCGAGACTGGATATCAACGCTAGGAAAGATACAGGCACTGGAGATGGGTGTTGTTATGCCCTTGGAACCAGTTGCTAAAAATGAACCCATTGTTTACGAGATAAAGCATCAACTATACAAGTGTGTTTTTCCCTTCAATATGAACTGCATTACACTGTATGTTAAACAACATAGGGGACGAACAAGGTGCATCACTCTAAAAGATTTAGACTTCTTTTTGTTTAGAATAGAGACCCAAACTTGAAAAGCCAAAACGATGGATACCAACTCTCGAAAAGAAATATCCATTATCATGTCCGTGTCGCGCCAACTCTTTGGCCACTGAAAAAAGAGTCCAGTGTGGTTCAAAATATGCAGCACACCCAAAATCAGCATTGCCTGCAGAGTCGGTAAGAAGATTCAAGTCGAAATTGCTGGTCCAAACTGAATCCGGGAAATAACAGTAACCATTAAAGCAAACGAGAAATATTAACTACTTTATTACATCTTCTTTCATTGGTTTTGACACTCTAATGAAGTGATGTGGTTGTGCTGCATCCGACACTGCGTCATAATAAAGCCTACAAAACGCATGAGCCGCTGGCATTGCTCGTGCGCAAAAGAGCCAGCAAGAGACTGTAGAGACTTGAGAGTGACCTTCTTCTTCCCCAAAATAAATGTTAATAAGCTCCTTAACTCGATCAATTTGTCATTGGGAATTCGCACTATCATTTTCTTAGAATCATTTTCAAGGCCTAATAATATTAAGATATGAGTGGGCCACATTGTCTTGTCACCCGCAATAGGAAAACCAATTTCCATGCACAAATCATTAAAATTAGCCATCGGCAAGGCACAGTCTGAGTATTCTTTTCTACCACCGAAAAGAAAGTCGTCTAAATAATGAATAACACTATCTAATTTGGACTGTTGTTTGACTACCCATTCAAGAGCAGTTGCAACTTTTTCAAAAAAGAGAACTAGAAATGGAGAATCCCATCGGAAGACATGTATCGCAGAAGAATTGTCCCATAACTTTAAAGCCCAACAACTCAAAATCGAGATAATGTATTGGCAGTAATCAAAAATCAGACATTATTTTCATTTTTCGCCGAGCCCTCAATGGCCTGGTCAAAAGATGCATATTGAACATTACATAAATTTGGATCAATAAAATCATAATGGGTATGACAAATGGTGAATTAACCGAGAACTTCCGTCTTTTTTCGGGACAAGACCGATTGTTCTTATGTTTTGAAAAGGTGGATCCACAAAGGGCCCTGCCTCATTACGCCCTCAAGAAACTTCGTTGATAACCAAGCTTAAAGCTTCCGCTTCATTATTTTTGACAGAGGCTAGGTTTTGGCAATCTGGAAATTGCCTAGGTCTTAAATAATGCAACCTTAAACCATTAACAATACCATTCATCAATTCATTGGTGGTGTCTGTATCGGGGTAAAAACTCCAAAATTCTACACAGAGGTTTGGTTTTAATTGGTTTTATTTGGTGTTTGCCCGCGAAATCGTCAATCTAAATTGGAGCCTTGGCCATGCCCCAACTGGAGCAGCTGACGTATAGACTGGACGTGTTGGGTAGCTTGGCACAGGGGACGGGAAACGTGCCCCTTGCTGACTTCCGCCGTCTGCCCTAAAATTAAATACAATAGTATGCTGAGGTTAAATCAAATCCAAAGCGTTACTGTTGCAACGCACAGATGGGCGGAAAACCGGGCATTGCATACACATATGAAGATAATTACATGGATTCTTGTTACACCTGCCCTTGGCATTGTTAACAAAACACTTGTGATGCTTTTGACCTCCTTCAAAGAGGTTAGGGTCCACGACTGGAGGTACTGGTATCCTTTCTGGCAACTTCTCTGGAGTCTTCTCCAACCCAACTACCTTCTGACTCCTGACTTTTAGATTTACGTTTAGGCATTGTAAGGCGATCGATTGATCATCAACAATAATAATATTTATTTATTTTTTATTATTATGTTGTTTTTTTTGTGTGTTTTTTATGTAAGTATTTATTTTTCAAACATGCAACATGTCAGTTTGACCAATGGCAACACGTTAACAGCAACTGCAGTATTTTCTTCGTAAACCACAACGATTGTATCACGTGTTGATATTTCGTAATTTTTTAATTGCGAAAATTAGTTATAATATTTATAAAACGAGCCCTGTTTCCAGTAACAGCATCCGGTCAATTCTGCCGCCGACTATCTTCAAGGACCCAAGTGCATCACTCTCCGATTCATAAAACAAGAAACACATGAAAACAATAAACTACTGGTTTAAGAAAATCAAAGTTGAACAACTCGAACATTGAATCACGTATTAGGTAGTAACAGTTACTTCCCTTGAATAAAGAGTTACCAGTGTTAGCATATAAAATATACCAGGGCAAGTTGATAACAAGTACGTTAATTATTAAAAAAACGTTATATTGAGTTATCTAAGAAAAATGTTATTCAGTATTGCTTCTTTGCCCGTAGTGAAAATTACACGATTTAGAACACAATTTAAAATTAATGAAACACGAGTTAAATCTACTGCGCCATATAATGGCTAACATAAAGACAAAGAGAGGACTTCCATAATAATCGCTTATTTTCAGTTAAACAAATCTCATCTCCAACGCGTTAGAAAATCGGGAATAACGCGTTAGAGATGGAATAAGTAACGCGTTACTTCTGGACTTATGACACGAACCGCTACTCATACTTTTGTTCTATGAAATTCTCTGCAAACAGAGGGAGTGGTAATTAAGGTTATAATAGCGTAAATGAGTCTCCATTGTCCTTCCATAGTAAAGTTAGAATGTTGACAACCTGTTAAAAACTCAAACCTCGTTAGAATTCTGGGAAATTACTTTATCATGCAAATAAACATGTCTGCTATTAAACATCAACAAGGAAATAGGGGGTTTAATACCTTCTAAGAAACATTTCTTCAGTTGTATACTAACAGTTGTATACTAACACCGGGTCAAAGGTCAACACTATTTTTACCCCTTGCAATTTCATACCCTGTCTACTTTCACCTCTCAAATTTATATAAAAAACTGTCAAAAACATGATGAGCTGCATTTTCAAATATCAACAACATGTCCAGAATACAATTACAGCAAAAAAATAACAGGAAACTGCACTAAAAAAAGTTTTTAAAGAAAAAAAGGTTAGCACTCTTTAATAAGAACTACTTTCGACTGCACCAGGCGAGCACATCCTGTTGATTTCTGCACCAGGCGAGCACATCCTGTTGATTTAGTGTAATTAGACCTTAAGTTGCCGGTGTCATGTTATAAATTGCACCGACAAAATGTTATACAAAAATGGCGTATAACTGTAATGTGTCGTGTACAAACACGGTGATTCGGTTTATCATTTACATATATAATCCACTAGATCTAGATTATTACGATAAATGTCATGGATTTAATAAACTCCTTGAAGACATGTTATTTAACAAAATTAATGTATATATGTGTGTATTTAGGTTGGCCTGCGTGCTCCAATAACGTCAAGTGTGCTTCTCAGTGCGTGCAGAACTACATGAAGCGATACATACATCACTACCGCTGTCCGCCCACATGCGAGTCATATGCCAGGGATCACAATGGTGGACCTAACGGATGCCATAATACCAAAACCCTCGGCTACTGGAACCGTGTTCGGAAACAGCCAGGATGTGCGAATGTGAGGTGAATTTCAGACATATCTTCGTAACTCAACTAGACCACTACCACGTGCTTGACTTTTTGGACAAACTTTTCTTTTCAGGCATTTTCTAAAACTACTATATAGTAATAAAGGTATTGATTTCATTGACATACCTAGTATTTTTCGAGATACTCATGTAGTTGATTCTATCCCAAAATATTTCAAAAATTCCGAAAGTCCTGTAATTTGTTATAAGTATAAAAAGCCTATTAGAAATATTATTTTCAACTACAACAAAATAGTTTCTGACCTTTATATAGTTCATAATACTCCTAAGGAATGTGACTGCAACACATCAAACTTTTGCTATGCTCCAGCAGGTCATGTCATCAGTCGTAGTTTTGATATTGTTGATAAACGTATTCGACATTTGTTTTCGGAAGGTCCTAAATATAGATTACCTTCAACTATTGATTTAAATGCCTGTCGTGCCCAGATCGCCCACTTCATTGAAGATTTTAGTATAAAATGGTGTCGTAGAGAACATGTGGACCCAAACTCGCTTTTTACTTCGAAAACGTCAATTCTTAATATTATAGATACACGTATTAACTTTTATAATGCTAAGAAAAGACAGATAACAATATCGGACAGGGAAAGCAACATTCAATGACGACAGTCAACCACAAAACACAAAAACAAACACGCAAACAGACAAACGAAAAGGCAAAAGTAATACAAAATGCAAACGACATCACAAACACAAAAGGGTTGACAATAGGGCTACCGCCTTGGAACGGTCAGTGGCAACAAAGGCCACTGGGGGTTTAAACCGGTTCTAGGGTGCACCATACCTCACATTTACCCTACTTCATCCCATTAAAACAGGACAGTGTAAATAAAGAAATCCCCGCCATGATCTAATCTCTAACCAACAAGGCAGCATCAATAGGCAATATAAGTAAAACACAAATATGCTCGTGTAAATATAATACAAAAAAACAATAGCCTAGAAAGCCACAATGAAGGTACTCAATGACTTGGCAGAAGTCAAAGCAACAAGAGAATAAACTATTAAGGGCACGATAGGAAAGATCATAGACAAACATCAAACGCCACCGTCCCACAATGGGCTTTAGGTAGGCGTCATCATATGGTCCACAGCCTGTCCGGTCATCGTACAATTAAAGAGGAAATCATAGTGGAAATAATTACTGTAAAAGTGTCCACCACCAAGCATGCAGTACGTTGCAAAATGATAGGGTCATAACCTCTTTTGGTAAACTTTTTAACAAGTTTAACAAAGTTAGTATGAAAGTGATCATGACCAAGAATCTTACGAAGTTTATAAATCACATCACCATAGAAGTCAGGTTGTGATAGTCCTTGTCGCAGAAGAGTCCTTAAATTACTTTTATATTTGGAAAGAAGATCTGGGTTACGATAATACAATTTTGCAAAGGTTTTACGAAATTTATGGTAACGGTAACCCTGATTGAGTAGCTTTTTAGTTATACAAAGATTACGAATATTAAAGTCCTCAACTCGAGTACAAGCTCTTGAAAAACGAATAAGTTGAGACACATACACCCCAATAAGAAGTTGCTCGGGGAACATCCCC
>JAWPHD010011428.1:0-84087 GCA_037043455.1 Cyrtodaria siliqua
CCTGTAGTGGCTTCTTTATGCATTAGGTCAAAACTCGTTTTAAATTAGATGTGCCTGGAATTCCTCGATGACCATACACCACTAGAATCGTTGGACAAGATGAGCAATTTTTTTGCCATTTTTGACAGAATTAACCCCTAGGGGGCCCAGTAGGCTGAGCCAAAATTCGAGACCTCATTGCAAATCTACACATCCTAACTAAAAAATACTCCACAAATGAACTTGAAATCTCAAAGGTATAGAAGGAGTTAGTGTTACAATGCCGAAACACTGTAATAGTATATTATTGCAAGCTCCCAAAATTGTACCCCTTTAGATGGGCCCCTATAACAGGAGGACAAAACCCGTGTTTTTATATATGGTGCCTCAAGTCCCTAAATGACCATACTAAATTAGAATCAAATCCATTCACATTTGGACAAGACATGCATTTTTTGTGATTGTTTACCCGATTAGGGGTTCCCAGTGGGCGGAGCCAAAATCTGAGGCCATGTGCATCCCCTTCGGTCATAAAAAAAGAAATTAAAAAAAGGTAAACCTCCACTGGGATTTGAACCCACGACCCCAGATTCCCAATACAGCATTTTGCATATTTAAGAAAATCAAGGGCCATCAGTCTTTTGTTACCGGTCCGATCTGGCTGATTTTCGAACTTGTCCGAGATTTCATTGATATTAACAATTTGGCAAAATTGTGTAAAGATCAAATAATAAATGAAGATGCTAGAGTGTTCACAAGGTAGAATACGGCTTTTATCAGCAAAAGAAGGGCCATATAAAGTTAGGCAGATGACCCTAATGTTTCTCATCCAATCTGGCTGCTTTTCGAGCTCGATTTAGCTTTCATTGATCAAATAATAAATGAAGGAGCTAAAGTGTTCAGAAGGCAGAATATGGCATTTTTCAGCAAATAAAGGGCCATAACTCCAGTAAAACTAATCCAATCTGGCTGGATTTCGAAAATGTTCGAGCTTTTATTTATATTACCTATCTGTGCAAGTTTGGTAAATATCAGGTAATAAATGAAGGTGCTAGAGTGGTCACAAGGCATAATATGGCACTATTCATCAAATCAAGGGCCATAACTGCGGTGAAACTAATCCGATCTGGCTGGTTTTCGAATTGTTTCGAGCTTTCATCGATATAAAGACCCTGCAAAGTTTGGTAAAGATCCGAATAATAATGAAGGCCCTATCGTGTTCAAAAGGCGAATGTTAACGACGGACGACGGACAACTCACCTAAGCTCTGCTGGCGTTCAGCCAGTATATGGCCTTCAGCCAGTATAGCTAAAAAACAAGAGCCTGTGGACGCTCTACTAGCTAAAACGGCTCTTATATCAAGGGTTGTCGACATAAACTTCCCATCAGTACTTCTTTTAAAAAATTGCAAAAACAACACGGCTAGGATGGCCTTAGATCGCTCATCTTGTAATCATGGGCAATAATTCTGCGGTGTCTAGTCTGGCATGGATATTTTTTAATTCTGTCCCACTTTCTTCTATGAATGAAATTTCATAAAAATGTGGGGTTGGGGTGGGTGTGTGGTGAGGGGGGGGGGGGGGCGGGGGTATATTATATACTTGTCCATGATTTCATTGATATACCACGCTTTGCACAACTAGACATCATACTGAGGCTTCCTGCCAAATTTTGTAGAAATCCAACAAGGCGTTTATGAGGAGTAGCGCCGACAAGCAATTTAAAGTAAAAATGTCAAAGGGCCGTAACTCCATCAAAAATCAACGAACCGGGAAAAAAACGCAATAGGCACAATTAGAAATCATAGCAATGTTTCCTGCTAAGTTTCGTCAAATTCAACACGGCCTTAACAAACAAACAAAAATATATAATAAAAAAGAAATTGTTTTTAAAATATTGAATGAAATTTCAAAAAAAGAAATCAAAAAGAATTAAAAAAAAAAATCAAATTTGGTAAAGACCGGATGAAAAATGAAGGCCCTATCGTCTGAACGAGGCAACATTTAGCATTTCTAAATCAAGGGCCATAACTCTGCTATTACTGGTCCGATATTGCTGGTTTTCAAACTTGTCCGAGCTTTCATTGATATTAACAATCTGTTAAACTTTGGTAAAGATAAGTTTGGTAAAGATCGGATGAAAAATGAAGGCCCTATCGTCTTAACGACACAGAAGTTAACGACGGACGGACGGACGGACGACGGACAACTCGCCATCCCATAAGCTTTGCTGGCCCTTGGCCAGTAGAGCTGAAAAAAAAAAAGAAAGAAAAAAAAGTGAATGATTTCGAAAAAACAGTCCCTTCATTATGTCGGACATCACGTTGAGACGTTAAAGCAATATATTACGACAGACGGCATTGAGATTTAGCATTTAGCCAAGATGAAGCCCTATTGTATGCCGATGTAATCCATGTAACATGAGATTGTAAATAATAACATATTTGATCTGTTCTGTTCTGGTACGTCGTGAGATCTTATTATTTAATTCCATCTAACAATTTCTAAAGATTCGTTGTCTTATATTACTTCAACATCATTATCATGACTATCCGTGTGTTTACTTACGTCCTTTATAACCGCCTTCTATTCTCTGGCTGTATGACAGAGAAACTAAGCACAAACAGCACCATACCCCACCCATCACTGCAGTCATGGTCATCTAAAGTAAAGAAATAAGTAAGAATAAGTCATAAGAAAATAAGAAATATGTAAGAAATAAGTAAAAAGTCAGTAAGAAATTAGTAAGAGGTCAGTAAGAAATAAGTAAGAAGAAGTCAGTAAGAAATAAGTAAGAAATAAGTAAGAAGAAGTCAGTAAGAAATAAGTAAGAAGTCAGTAAGAAATAAGTAAGAAGAAGTCAGTAAGAAATAAGTAAGAAAGAAGTAAGAAGTCCGTAAGAAATAAGTAAGAAGAAGTCAGTAAGAAATAAGTATGAAGTCAGTAAGACATAAGTAAGAAGTCAGTAAAAAAATCTGTAAAAAGGAAGAAAATAAGTAAGAAGTAAATAAAGAGGGTTCTCATTTTGTTGTATATCACTTAGAAAACTTATGTTCAATATTCAACAGTATTTTAAGTATAATGACTTAAACAATTAAGCATACACTACCAAATGTTCTAATTTATTTTAAATGCCTTTGCAACATTTGACATTTATTTAGATGTTATACCTATGGTTTAAGGGGATACTTTGTATTTACGGACCTATGTTTTGAAAATAATTCGTGAACAACTGTAGAAGATGAGACGACAATATTTTGTGACGGACAGACGGAATAAGCCTCAATATCAATAATAGTGTCTTCTAAACTGAAACGGTCAGTTATTTCGGACAAACATTGCATTACTAACACGGTCTTACACAATGTGTATGACTACAGATGAAATTGAGATTTTTTAGCCCCGAGTTACAAGTTATCCCTATTTACCAAAAATAGTATGTCTCACCTCACGACAATTCGTGAGGGAGAAATACTTATTGAAGTAAGAACATATTTTGTGAAAGTATATATATGAAAATCATACCTCGAAGTTGACCGGGAATAGCAATTTCCAGTAAGGATATTTGAATATTTGAAATTAACGATAAACTGTCGTCCAAGACTGTTACACGTATTGTGAGATTATGTGTTGTTTGCGCACCTATTTATAGTAATCGAGTACAAACATTCGACGGATTGCAAAATGTACGACGCAACTATATAGACATAGTACAGTAATTGCAAAATATCCATACGTTATCAATGTCAGTATGAAGATCAGGGAATTGTACTATATTACGTGCCCGCAGAAGTAAAAACATGTTGTGACGGTTACATTGTTACCCAGCAATAATTAATAGTGTATTGTGTGCATGTTCTTTTCCCGTTTCAATTTTTTAATATTGCATTTTCATTTACATATACATATATATATATAGTCGTTAGAATTTGATTTGTGATAATTGTAGTTTGCAGTTATCTATGTTTAAGGTTTTATTTGCAAATATGCAGCGGTAATTAATATTGAGATTCAGTGCTCCTTACAATTCTTTTCCTGTTTCAATTCTTTAATATTGCATTTTCATTTACATATACATATATATATAGTCGTTAGAATTTGATTTGTGATAATTGTAGTTTGCAGTTATCTGTGTTTAAGGTTTTATTTGTAAATATGCATCGGTAATTAATATTAAGTCTCAGTGCACCTTACAAATAGTTTAACTCTGAACGGCCATTCTCTGAGTTTCTCACCAGGCTTATATATCAAGTGGTCAGCCAAAAAGTGATATTAATAGAAAAATATGTATACTTTAAGAACTTCAAGGTAACCACACATTAATCAATTGACCATTCCCTGTCTGAATACAGAAAGCTGCCGAACCCCTGGTAGCAGTTTTTGTCATATCTCTGAGAATTTCTACGAACCTAATCAATCATAGTAAATTTAGTTCCGCCGAAATATACTGGTCAGTATTTAAATATGTGCATGGGTTACAGGTCAGCAAATAGCCTGGACAGATTTTCATTGGTCAAAGTGTCCACTTCACCATGACAACCACTCTGAGAAATAACCACATAAAATGGCATGTAGCTACCTAAAGATCACGTGCTCCCTTATACCTCAACGTGATACATTAAAAGAAAGTTGATCTACATTCTGAATTGATTGTTTTCTCAGGTAAGAAACTTTATTATTTTAACATGAATATATATATGAACTTTATCATGATTTACTAATACCTCAACGTGATACTTTAAAAGAAAGTTGATCTACATTCTGAATTGA
This sequence comes from Cyrtodaria siliqua, assembly GCA_037043455.1. Classification (NCBI taxonomy): domain Eukaryota; kingdom Metazoa; phylum Mollusca; class Bivalvia; order Adapedonta; family Hiatellidae; genus Cyrtodaria; species Cyrtodaria siliqua. The sequence continues at coordinate 4,749 of JAWPHD010011428.1, forward strand.
TTGTTTTCTCAGGTAAGAAACTTTATTATTTTAACATGAATATATATATGAACTTTATCATGATTTACTATGTCTAGTTTTATTTGGAATAATGCATTGTTTCATGTGCAATTCATGCTTGTGCGTTCGTTATAACCAAAATGACGTATTCAACTTCGGTTGAATTATTCTAAGAATAAATACTAGAAATAAACGTATTGCAAGTTTAACTTAAGGTCACGGTCATTGTCCGTACGACTTCTCAATTTCAATAATATTGTTTATCTACATCTGTATGTAATGTAAATTCGATGCAGGCATATAACAAGTCGGTGAATAACCTATGTTCCGACTGATACGTATAAGAATATTGTTCATACAGACATACTTGTATTCTAAGGGATTGATTCATAAATATATTCATAAAGTAGAAGCAATCGAATCAATCATATTAAAATAGAAAACGGAAAATAATAAAATTAAACGGATATAGCATGCGCATTTCATAACAACAATGTGGAATACACTAAATCCAGATATGCACGTAAACATATTTTGTTTTGTGGTGCGTTTTCATTGACCGTGAGTACAGTTTTCGAATGTCTTTTGAAATTGAAAGGTGTATAACAAATGGATGTTAAGAGATATTGTCATGTAATGGTAAAACAGAAGTGAAACAAGTACTACAGATAGATAATCGAGTAAGTATATATTTTCGAATAACTAAAATATCGTGGCACAGCAAGCAATACCATGTTTTATTACAGATAAAAAACAACATATTTTGTGATTTTAACAAGTGTAAAGCTCTTTACGATATCAGTATAAATTATTATTTAACATAAGATCAATCAGACAGACTATCAACAGAGTAACATCCAAACAGATAACTACAAGATCGCTCGCATGCAGTATGATATGAAACAATTCGATTGCAGATTTGTTATTCAGCTTCCGAAGGCAGCTGCCTCTTATATGGCTTTAGAATATGTATATGTGAATCATGTAGCCGACAATAAGCATGCATTACAACTTCAATTCCTAGGGAACCCGTCTAAAAATCTTGAATGGTATAAACACATATTTTTCAATGATCAAAGCTTGACGTTTTATTGCCTCAAATGACGTTTACGTAGAGCAGTCTACTAAAGTGTAGAATGCGGCAATATTTCCGGGATCTTCAAGTCCGGGATTTTTTACGGAGCATAATGAAACTGAATGAAACGCAAATAAGTGCAAATCTGTATTTTAATGGAATAATACCTTTTTGTGGAATAATACCAATTATAATGCGGTATTCTCGTAAATACCGCCGTGTTATACACTAGTCGATGGGTTTATTCGCTGCCTATATGGTTTTCATAATTGCACATGTAATGGTATGGTAGCAATGAACAGTTTCTTTGAGTTTTTCACTTTGATAACGCAATCTTATAATTACACATGGTAGCAGTGAGACGTCTGTTGTAATGCACACGCTAACGCACACGCATCCCTTACATGTGAACACCTGTATTTCTGTGCTGATGTGTACTTCTAGCACGTCGTGCTCCAAAGTTGAATTGTAATCAGTATGTAAGGCAAATCAAGGTAATTGAACAGAGAGAAGCGAGGTCGCTCACCTTGATTCAAAATTTTTGATAGGAACAACTGATGGTAAAACTCGGGAAGAATGTGTCTGGTAAGAAAAAAAAACGGTCGTGGCGTGTTTACGTCAACATTATTGTTTTCAATATTGTTTTAACACCCGTGACTTGATATGTTATTATGTTAAACTTCGTTTCCAGTCCCTACCCAGATATATGCTATATCCTCTCGGCAGCTATTTTACGCTTTCGTAAAACTTTGCTTGTATACTATTTAATAATAATTTGGGTTCCAGCTTAGCGCGCACCTGCGCCTTAGAGCGTCGTCTACTATTTTTCTACGGACCTGAAGGCTCTGGGTTTCTTTTTCTTCAAACCATATTATGTTAAAGATGAAATTACTGTTTTACTGTCCGCAATACTTCACAAAAGGTTCTAATGTATAACAAGTTGTTGGCGAAAACGGCTTCTAAAAGTTGGGTCTGTATTTACTATTGGGTCTGTATTTACTATGTGATTCCTAATTTTGCTGCATCCGTATTTTTGTAAAATGGTAAAGAATGACATTTTGAAGCAAACATCTTCAATTATAAAAAGTAATAACAAAACAAATTAAAAAAACATATGCTTGTAATTTGTCGTTTAAGGCAATAGTAGTCTGATATGTGCATGTGTGAAAATTCAGCGAAAATTAACCTGAACTAAAACTTTTAAAAGTATTAAATCTATAAAATCCTCTAGTTCAAAACATCAACTGCAGGCATGTTATGATATCCTCCTCTATAAAAAATAAGTTTCGTTACTTTCTTGTAAGAAAGGAAATGAAAAAATATATAACTTAAGATTTAGGGGCAAAACAAACACATTTGCAAATAATGATGTAAAAAATCTAAACTTTGACCAAAATATATCTTTATATGGTATGAGTTAAAACAGCAACAATAACTATTCATTTTTTGTCTCATAAAATATGAATAAAAGGCTTATTTTGATAAATTCATAAAAACATCGGTAACATACTAGCAAACTGTCCTATAATTTGTCAATTTCTTATATTTCTATAAAATTCGAACTTTTAATTCAACATTTATATTTTTGACTTAAAATAAAACATACGATCATATTTAAATTTCAAGCATCAGTTTTAAACAATTACGATATGCATTTAGTGACATTATTTGGTTTAATGTAAAACTCTACGGCACTAAAAAACATATAGGTTTAAAATTGGAAACTAGTGGGTACCTAATTCAAATGTAATCGCGTGAACTTGAAGATTATTTTTAAATACATATGTTCTAAATAACAGTTGCACAACATTAAATGACGCATGTTTTATGATAACCATTTCCGCTGAAAAATAACATCTTAAACAAAAGTGTTACGTTATAAGTTGAACACCTCTCGTACATATTTATAGAAGTTTGAAATACCTGCTATTATTGATAGATTAATCATTATTAGTATTATCACTTAGCTGTAATACAAGTTTAAACCGGTATATTTCTTCCAATGAACCAATGAACCATTTTTGCGGCGTTGAGCAAACTCCCCGCTGCAATGTTAACAAAATGGTATACCAAAAATAGAAGGCTGGCCAGATTTCTGAGCTAATAATAGCTCTAAGAGCTACAAATAGCGCAAGTGGCGGCCGATCAGCATTCAAATTATATGCCTCTGCGTAGATAAATAGTGCCTCCGGATTTGCATGAACTGAATGTAATGAGAAGAACTGACTTAAACTAAGACGAGCTATGTATGTAACAGGAAAACAATAATATTCCAAATGACAATATATCAATTGTGTCTATAAAATTTGCCTTGTTTAACCTATACAAATAGTTGATCATATTGGGGGAAAAAAGTTCTGGCATTGTTTTATTTGATTTTCCTTCAGATATAACGTAGGAACAACATGATTATTGCTTTATTATGTATAATTGTATAACAACAACTATTTCGAAAGTTGTTTAGTGATTCACGATGTCAGTGAATTATTATTAATGATATTAAGACGAAATGAAGAAACATGTTTAGACACCACCGGATTGTTATTGTGTTGGAATATAGCATATATAGAAACCTTGTTATAGTATATCTCCTGTATTTAAATCGGATTCCATCAAAACTTTCATATATTGTAGAGTTCAGGGTCTAGTCGTGTAAGAACAGAAAGGTAGAGGGGCATTCCGGATCTGAACCAATTGACAAGATGCAAAAATTGCAAGAACAACTCGCGTCGGGCGCTATTCTTTCCCCATTTATATTCATTTTTCCTACACTTTGTTATTCATGGCATGTTCATCTTATTCAGATTTTGTTCGTTACACAAACACCGCCGCATTCAGCACTTTCAGTGCTTTGATTAATATTGAAAATTAAGATTAAAATAATGCACTTAGTCTTATGATGATACTTTAACGGAGACTTTAAACCGAGGTCCCAAACATACAATCTGCATGTGGTAAAACGACATAGGATAAACACATCTCTGATATCACTTACCATCGTTTAACGCATATCGTAACTCACATAACGCGTTGAAAAAAAACAATGAAATGGCTATATACGACGCATTGCATGACTACTATATATATAATGCCTCGAAAACTACGCATTACGTGACCTAACACGGTATATGGTAAAAAAAAAGGTCACACGCCGAGCAATGTGATCCACGTCATATATTGCGTAAAGGTCATACAGTGACATCTCTCATGGCCATACATAGGTCATGGTTCGCAAACGGTATATAGAGCATATTCCGAGAATGGAATTCTCTGTTAAACAACTACAATAATACTGTCGTTTTCAGTTCAGTGTCTTATACCTTCTGGTACTAGTATGTGGAAGTTTTGAGAGTGGCTATTGTTTTCCATCCAGCAAGGCTCTTGGATATTTAGGTAAGTAATGGGAATTCAAACACTTCTGGCGATAGCCAAATATCCTATACTTAATGGTGTATATATCAAATGGTGCTTGATTTTTATAGTATGTTTAACTCTGTGTGTATATATCGGGACACACAGTGTTAACCCTTTGTTTTCATTTCATTTAACACACTTGATAAGGTTAATTTCTGAAATATTTATCAAAATATGTTCAATGGTCCTTGAGGAAAATATGTTGACATCGTTCCTTATAATTACTTTATATAGACTTTTGACTATTTGACACGGGACTTTATTTGTACAAACGTGATAATCTATGATCTAGCAGAGCAGTATTCTCTGAAGAAAATGTGAAAGAAATGTGTCGAAACATGTCAAACAGTTCTCGAGAAGATTTGTTTACGATGTTTGTGTTTTTAGTAACGGTGGCCATATTGGATGTTACCTTGACCTAAGTAGTGTAAAATTGAGAGACTTTGATCTTATAACAAAATCATGTGCAAAATAAGAAAAATTATCCTATAGAAATCACAGCACCCAAACGCAATGGCACCATAGATCCGCACATTACCACAAAGAGTGAATTAACTATTTCGAATTAAAAGGACAATACACAACACAAAGAGTGGTGAAGACCAGGTTGCCGATTTGGAACGATCAGTAGGCAAATATTGTCCCCTGGTTAGCTTAAATCGATTTTAAGTGTATACAACCTCGCTATTATCATGTCTTCAGCGCTTAAATAAAGACAGTGTAAATAAAAGTTATTCCCATCAAAAGAAAATCTCTAACAGAGATTGGTAAAAATTGGTTTTCAATTTTTATTTTATTATTCAATAGAATTTTAGATAATATGTATTACACTACGTGTATTGCTTCTTAATGCAAAGTATAATGCTTAAACACATATTTTAAGATATAAATTATAAAAATAATTATATAAGTAACTGCATTATTCTCTATCAAAACATAACATAAATTTTTATTTATGAAATAATAATCAGTGTTAAAAGTAGATTTTATTTTACATGATTATAAAGCAGCTGCTGAAACTTAATATTATTACGATATTTGATTTAGACAATGTGGACTTAAATATGAAAAAAAGCATGTATCATTTATATTGACTTTCAGATGTATGCCTCGGACAGTACCTGTGTGGCAAAGACGTCAGAAATGTACGAGTATTCGAAAGCATAGACCGAACTAAGATTTGTGATGGAGTGGTCGATTGCCCAAATTCAGACGACAAATTAGACTGCGGTTTGTATCTTTATATGAATTTAAATATTAAGATAACTCTTGGTGAGCGGTAAATATGCCGTCTTGGTGAGAGATAAATATGCCGTCTTGGTGAGGGGTAAATATGCCGTCTTGGTGAGAGATAAATATGCCGTCTTGTTGAGGGGTAAATATGCCGTCTTGGTGAGAGGTAAATATGCCATCTTGGTGAGAGATAAATATGCCGTCTTGGTGAGGGGTAAATATGCCGTCTTGGTGAGAGATAAATATGCCGTCTTGTTGAGGGGTAAATATGCCGTCTTGGTGAGAGGTAAATATGCCGTCTTGGTGAGGGGAACACATATTGATTTCAATTTTACGTATTTCCTTTTGAGTCAAACTAACCATTTACATTTAAGTCTTGATTCATTAATCAATTATACAGTATATAGATATAAACATCGAACAGGAAAAGTAGCATTCAAGGACGACTGTCAACCACAAACACACACAGAAACAAAGAACAACTATATATAAAAATGAATAAAAGGCAAAATAAGACATCACAATAAACAAGGGTTGACAATAGTGCTATCGCCTTGGAACGGTCATTGACAAAACAAGGAGGCTGGGGTTTAAACCAGGTTCTAGGGTACACCAAACAATTCCACTCTTCTCAAACTATATGGACATTTGATTCAAGCTATATTTGAGAAATAAAATGGAGGTTTGCGTCCACATAGCGCATTATTTTATGTTATATTGAGACAGTAGCTTCGGAGGCAAATATGATGCAAAAGGTAGTAAGATATTAAGGTTATTTCCCAGACATGCCTCCGCCAGGGAGCGAACACGCGTAGGTAGAGGTTAACTCTTACGCGATAGGCCTTGCCAAGTAAGTACCGAAGCCGCTGTCTGTCTTGGAGAAAAAATACACTCTAATTCATTGTCATTTTAAAAAAATTGATTTGAATTGCTTGCCAGTTTCTTTATTACTTATATGCAAAAGCATGTAATACAGCGTAATAACATATTGAATGTCACGGTACATAGATAGCAAACAAGTAGACTGATATCGCATTGTCCAACCGATTAACGTCAGTCGGTGGAGCTTAGGAACAGTATGCCCGAGGATCATACGTCTAAGGGAAAGTGTTATAATCAAACTCGTTACATACATTAAATAAATAAATTAGTTTATGATTGTATTATTATGATTTTGACAGCGTGTAAGCCGTTACCAATTCCTCCTGATGGAAAGGTGGTGTATTCCGGAGACACGAGATACACCCTCACCGCCCACTTCTCATGTCATCCAAGGTTTCAACTTGTTGGCGATAGCACAAGGAGATGTCAACCCCTGGGGAAGTGGTCTGGGGAAAGTCCAGTGTACATGGACATAGGTTTGTTTATACTTGTTATACAACCTTGCCGCACAACATTAGTAAAGACAAGCTTATTGCTCTCATTAAAAGACAACACTACATGTTTTACCTGTAACAATATTAAAGCGTTTATTACTAACGGCTGTTTGGACAGTTACACTGTGTGGAATTGCCAAGAAGTTTGTGATTTGGCAAGAATATTGTCAAGCACTTATTTCCCTATTAGCTCTGTTTTCGTCAGGTATGGATCTACTGTTTATAGACAATGTGTTGGTATCCCTATGGGTAGGAAATGTGTTGTAGCAGTTTTGTTTTTGTATTTCGTGGAAAGAGATTTCATGTTGAGTCTTTCACCAGGTACTCAGGCTGATGTAATTAAACCCTTGTAATGACATCTCTCGGTATCTGGATGGCATATTGAGCATTGGTAACCCTTTCTTTTCTACTATGTTTAACAATGCGTATTCTGAAATACTTCAGCTCACTAAACTAATAGTTCTGATACTACTCTATATTTACATCTCTCTATTAAAAATGGAGAAAGAATAAGCAATATTTTATAAAAGAGAGATTATTTTAATTTTGATATTGTTAACTATCCTGACTTGTTCCCCGAGCAACATATTATGAGGTTTAATATTCTCAACGTATTCGTAGTCGAGTTGAGGACTTTAATATTAGTAATGTTCGTATGAATAAAAAGCAACTCCATCAGGGCAACCGTTACCATAAACGTTTTGTGAAATTGTATTATCGTAAGTAATTTAAGAACTCGTCTGCGACAAGGACTGTCATAACATGACTTCTATGGTGATGTGATTTACAAACTACGTAAGATCCTTGGTCATAATCACTTTCATACGAAACTTGTTAAAAGGTTTTATCAAACGAAGTTATGACCCTGTAATATTGCAACGCACTGCATGTTTAGTGGTCTTTGAATGTGCGATGACCGGACAGATTGTGAAACCTATGATTCTGCCTCAAAGGACGGTATCGTTTGATGTTTGTCTTAAATCTTATGTTGTCGTACTTTTAATGGTGTGTTTTCTTGATGCTCTGGCTTCTGCCAATTCATTGAGTACTTGCAATGTGGCTTTCTAGGCTTTTTATATTTATATATACATGATCATCTATATGTTATACTTATATTGCCTATTAATGCTGTCGTGTGTTAAAGAATATAACCTGGCGGGGATTTCTTTATTGTTTACACTGTCCATTGTATTGGGATGACAATAGGATACGTGAGGTAAGGTGCACCCTATGATATGGTTTAAACCCCCAGAGGTTATTTTGCCACTCACCGTTTCAAGGCGGTAGCCCTATTGTCAACACTTTTTGTATATGATGCCACATGCCTTAATTTGTTATTAACATTGTAATTGTTGTTTGTTTTAATGCGTGTTTCTGTTTGGCTGTGTTCTGTGAAAGCTACATTTACTGTTCGACTTGTATACTTACTTTGTATGTTGGATCAGGATCTGTTCAAATACCATATTATGTTCAGTATGCCAAGCAAACGTCATAATTATTATATACGTCCATTTACGCAATATTTGTTTGTCTTTAAATAATAAGTCAGTTAACCAGATTTGAACTGTAAACAGGAATGTAATGCAATAGTGTTTGTTTATTGCATTACTTTACAGGATGTGGACCTCTTACTGACCCCAAAAATGGTAGGGTGAACATTTCCGATGGAACAAATTTCATGAGTGTAGCTTCATACGAGTGTAACGCCGGATATGTGAACATTGGTGGTAGCTCTACCACATGTCAGGCAGACGGAAACTGGGAGGAAACATGCCCTACTTGCATTCTGAAAAGTAATACGAACTGAGTTGCATTGCTATCTAATATAGTTCAAATATATTATAAAATATACTAAAATAAAACACTGCTTCACTACAGTGCTCTTCCACAAAAGTACAACACCCAGACGTTTTGAATAAACCATAAAGCATATTATTATTTTATTTATTCTGTATAGTAGTACGTACCGTTTTTATGCCACAGTGTTGTCCTCCTGAATACAAAAAGACAAGTCTCTGTGGAATAAAAGTTGTATGGATAATAACATGCATGGTATAAACTAATTAGTTTAACTTACGAATACATTCTATTGACATTACTTCTACTCGTTAGGTTGTGGTCTACTGCCGGAGGATGATCACGGGCATTTCAAAGTTGTGACAGCCCCAATTCACGTAGGCTCTACTGTCGTGCTTGTGTGTGATCCCGGATACGCTGTACCTGTCCCCGTTATGATTAAGTGCCAGACCAGCGGCATCTGGACACCGGCGGGATATTCATGTCAATCTCAAGGTATGTGTTATATTGTTGACCTGTTTTTCAAAAAGTACGTACATATAAAAGTCGGGGACACATGTAGCATCAGGAACAGGAAATGTAACATTCAAGGACCACAGCTAACCAAAATCACACACAGAAACATACAATATCTATAAAGATGAATAAAATGCAAGAAACGCCATCATAAACATAAAAGGGTAAACAATATTTCTACCGCCTTGAAACGGTCAGTGGCAAAATAGTCCACTGGAGGTTTAAACCAGGTTCTAAGGTGCATCAAACCTCACTCTTACCTTCTTCAAATTTTTGTGAGATCGTGTTTAAATATGAATTATTTAGATAATTATTTAGCCTTTCAAATGTTCACGGTTGCGATATCTTCGCAGGAAACACAGAAAACCGATAGGAAACTGTACTATTTGTAATGCTATGGACATAGAAGATGAATTTCATTTTTTTAAAACCTCTTGTACATGTAAATATTCGCAAACTTTACATTTGTTAATGCATTATTATAGAAAATTCTAGCATGTTTAAATGTATTGGATTTGATTTAAACTAACAAAAGCGATTCATGATTAAGCTGATATTTTAAAAGAAGTTTTGTTAATCGAAACACATTTAATTATACTCAGTTGTGCATATATTAAACTTGGGGAGAGAGTTATGTGTAGAGGTTCGTATGTGCTCGCCATTTGTGTTGAGGTGTAAGCAAATATCGATAATCTCTATTTGTTATATATTTAAATTATTGTATGACAATTGCTCCCTATGAGCAAAGAAAGTTTAACACTGAACTACCTGGATCCGGTTTCACTAACATATTTAAGTATATACTTTCTTGCTAGATTTACTTAAACACTTATTTCTTCTAAATTTTATTAAGTTAGGAAAACGGATTTCACCAATCAAATTTCAATAAATATATAGTTAATGTTTTAGTAAAGTGTGGGAACTTAATTAAACGTTTAAATCAGTTTCGAATGTAAGTACTTAGTAATCGGCAAAACATGGACAAAATGTCTGTAATATAATGCAGTTTGAATGCACACATCACCATTTTCTATCATTCGACATACATGAAATGTTCGCTTTTTTAAACATTTACTCGGGGATTTTAGTCAATCTAACATTACAATGGAAAGTCCCGTAGGAAATCTATTTTTTCAATTTAATTATCAGTCCTTCATTTTTCACATATCCATGTCCAAAAGCGAAATAAAAATACAAAAATATATCGGCAACATCACTAAATGCATAACACAAAGATACAATACAGTAATTGATGCTTTATTGAATCAAAAATGATGATCAGAAAAGCCTCATTACGTGGTCCGAGTATTAACTTTCATACCCCATCCAACCCCTTCTCAAAGAAGCAAAAACGGGGTTTGCTAGGGTATGAAATCATACTTTAATTTCGGTTTAAAATGTTTGGATATTGTAAAATTAAACATTTAATAAGTAATTGTAAACAGGTTATCGCATTTTGTCAGTAAAAAATGTTTTTAAACGTGTTTAATTGTCGAAATATCCGTTTTAAAATCCTGCTAATATAAGATTTCCCATCGCTTACTGGAATTAAGGCGGGATCACGTACAGGAACATGTATGGAGCGTGTATGATGATTAGTAGCTAAGATAGACAGCTACCATCTGTGGGATCATGCATTTTGTCTAGTCCCATAACAAAGTTCAAAGTTTAATTTTAAAGTCATTGCAACATTTCCTCGTAAACAGGCGTATTCATCGAACGGCTTAATTAAGACTGGTAACCATGTATATCATGTAGTGAAAAAATCGTCAGTTAACCGGGACTCGATCCCAGAGTATATGGCTTTCCGTTCAAGTTCTCAAACCTCTGAGCTATCGAGAACTTAACGGTTGACGGTTGACAATCTAGTATTCGCCATTTACCAAGCTACACACACATAGATGCTTGAGTTACTACATGTGTACGTATATGATATTATGGCGTGTTATTAATTTTCTATCTAAATTTAAAATACAGATTGTGGACCTCTCCCCAACCCTGAGTTTGGCGAAGTGGACCTTTCCAATGGAACAGACTTCATGAGTGTAGCTTTATACGAATGTAACACCGGATTTGAAAACATTGGTGGTACCTCTACCACATGTCAGGCTGGCGGTCACTGGGAGGAAACATGTCCTATTTGCATTGTAAAAGGTAACACCATCCTATATGTAAAGGCATTGCTGTGATTTAGTATCTTATACTACAGGTGGCAGTTTTGGTGCTGAGAACTAAAACAGAGAAATTAAAAACTAAACAAAAACCCAATTAAATTTAAATAATAATAATAATAATAATTAACATGTTGTTTGTTGGAAACAAATATATGGCTAATTTTCGGAATTTGACCAGTTAAATAATTGACGAAAACAGTTACGTATAAAAAGTCAACCATATCGAGCTCAGCACATTGTCTCTAGTTAAATAACTGCGATTTCTTTTCAGAAAAAATTATAAATACGTTTGTTTTTGACAAATAACATGTTAAAACCTTTTTCTTTCTTTTTTATTCCCAATACCGATACAGATACTTGTACATATAACAGGCTCTGAACGGGTCACGTGATAAATTATGTTCATGCATAAATACTAATATCCTGCTGTCCTTTAATAAAATAACAAATTTGTTTTCATTGTTCATTGTCGTCTCGTCCACTTGAATAAACAGTGTGTAAACCCGGGTTGAGTTTTTTATCACATACATAGAGGGCCATATTTTTTCAAGTATAAACAAAACAGTGTTTGTCCCTTGGATTTCATTAACAAAACAATCAGTATGTTGCTTAATGTAAAACGGTTATATTCCCGTTTGGCATTTGTTATTTGTAAACGGAGGGTGGATCTGAAGTGTTACTACCGCCATTAGAGGTTGGTGAGCCGTCAAACCCACTTCATCTTAGGTATTTACTGATATAGTTTCCGTTGTATACATCTTTAAGTCTTAATTTACCTATAGTAAGCATAAATGAGGATACTTCTATTTCTACATTTCAGAGTGCGGTCCATTTCCGGAGGATGCTCGTGGATGTTTCAAAGTCATGGAAACCCCAATTCACATAGGCTCCACAGCAATGCTTGAGTGTGACCCTGGATACGTTGTTGATGCCCCGGTTATAATTGAATGCCAGTCCGACGGTAGCTGGTCGGCGGCGGGATCCTCTTGTCACATTCTCAGTAGGTTTAGATAGTAGCTGGTCACCACCGGCGGGATGTTCTTGTCATATTCTTAATAGGTTCTATGGTGACGTGATTTACAAACTTCGTAAGATCCTTGGTCATGATCACTTTCATACTATCTTTGTTAAACTTGTTAAAAGGTTTATCAAACGAGTTTATGTCACTATCATTTTACAACGCACTGCATGCTTGGTGGTGGACCCACTTACAGTTCGCCACAGTGACTCTGCTTTCCTTTTTAATTGTGCGATGACCGGACAGGCTGTGGACCCTATGATGACGTCTACCTAAATCCCAAAAGGTCGGTGACGTTTGATGTTTGTCTGCAGTCTTGTCTTATCGTGCCCTCAATGATTTATTCAGGCTTCTGACAAGTACCTTCTTTGTGGCTTTCTAGGCTATTGTTTTTTGTGTTTATATATACACGAGCATATTTGTGTTTTACTTATATTGCCTATTAATGCTGCCTTGTTGATTAGAGAATAGTTCATGACGGGGATTTCTTTATTTACACTGTCCCGTTTTATTGGGATGACAGTAGGGCAAGTGTGTGGTTTGGTGCACCCTGGAACCTGGTATAAACCCCCTGCGGCCTTTTTTGTCACTGACCGTTCCAAGGCGGTAGCCCTATTGTCAACCCTTTTTGTGTTTGTGACGTCCTATGCCTTTATTCCTTATTAACATTGCCATTCATGTTTGTCGTTTTGCTCGTTTTTAGGTTTACTGTTTCCTGTTCGACTTTTTTATACTTATTTTTAGACAGTAGCTGATCAGCGGTGGGATCTTCTTGTCACATTCTTGATGCGTTTAGACAGTAGCTGATCACCGGCGGGATGTTCTTGTCACATTCGTGGTAGCTTTAGACATTAGCTGGTCACTGAAGGGATCTTCTTGTCACATTCATGGTAGTTGTAGACAGTAGCTGATCACTGAAGGGATCTTCTTGTCACATTCGTGATGGCTTTTGACAGTAGCTTGTCAGCGGCGGGATCTTCTTGTCACATTCGTGGTAGGTTTAGACAGTAGCTGCACTAGCTGCTCACAGGCGGGATCTTCTTGTCACATTCGTGATAGATACATAGAGTAACTGATCACTGACGGGATCTTGTTGTCGCATTCTAAGTAGGCTTAGACAGTAGCTGGTGACCGTCGGGATCTTCTTGTCACATTCGTGGTAGGTGTAGGCAGTAGCTGGTCGACGGCGGGATCTTCTTGTCGCATTCTTAGTAGGCTTATGCAGTAGCTTGTCACCGGCGGGATCTTCTTGTCACATTCGTGGTAGGCTTAGACAGTAGTTGGTCAGCGACGGGATCTTCTTGTCACATTCATGGTAGGTGTAGACAATAGCTGGTCATTGACGGGATTTTCTTGTCACATTCGTGGTAGGCAGTAGCTGATCACCGGCTGGATCTTCTTGTCATATTCGTGGTAGGCTTAGATAGTAGCTGGTCATCGGCTGGATCTTCTTGTCACATTCGTGGTAAGTTTAGACAGTAGCTGGTCACCGGCGGGATCTTCTTGTCACATTCGTGGTAGGTTTAGACAGTAGCTTGTCAGCGTCGATATCTTCTTGTCATATTCGTGGTAGGCTTAGGCAGTAGCTGATCACCGGCGGGATCTTCTTGTCACATTCGTGGTAAGTTTAGACAGTAGCTGGTCACCGGCTGGATCTTCTTGTCATATTCGTGGTAGGCTTAGATAGTAGCTGGTCATCGGCTGGATCTTCTTGTCACATTCGTGGTAGGTTTAGACAGTAGCATGGTCACCGGCGGGATTTTCTTGTCACATTCGTGGTAGGTTTAGACAGTAGCTTGTCAGCGGCGGGATCTTCTTGTCACATTCGTGGTAGGCTTAGGCAGTAGCTGGTCATCGGCGGGATCTTCTTGTCACATTTGTGGTAGGCTTAGGCAGTAGCTGGTCATCGGCGGGATCTTCTTGTCACATTCGTGGTAGTTGTAGACAGTAGCTGATCACTGAAGGGATCTTCTTGTCACATTCGTGATGGCTTTAGGCAGTAGCTTGTCAGCGGCGGGATCTTCTTGTCACATTCGTGGTAGGTTTAGACAGTAGCTGCACTAGCTGGTCACAGACGGGATCTTCTTGTCACTTTCGTGGTAGGTTCAAAGAGTAACTGATCACTGACGGGATCTTCTTGTCGCATTCTTAGTAGGCTTAGACAGTAGCTGGTTGGCGACGGGATCTTCTTGTCACATTTTGATAAGCTTAGACAGTAGCTGGTCGGCGGCGGGATCTTCTTGTCACACTTTTGATATGTTTAGACAGAAAATGATCACTGACGGGATCTTCGTGTTGAATTACGCTCAAACTTTACATATAATGTGGATCCCCGCCACACTCGTACTCACAGCTGCCAACCGCCGTAAGATCACCTGTTGTTGTTGTTGTTTAATTCGCATCATGCACAACCATTGCCATAAGTATTCCAAATGTGAATAATATATACTGAGTAACGTATTTCGTGTTGTTGACATTTTGTGTCATAAAATATACTATCAACGTGTTATGTTTTACACGTTTTCTTCATGGTGTATAACTAACATATACAGTTTCGATTGCATTTTAAATCGAGGAATATAGTGTAAAACCCCGTATCCACTTGACCTTTTAAGCATGCGGCGCACTTCCGTCTACTACCCAGGGAGCTTATGTCACGAATTTTCACCGACGACGTTCGGCTCTACTGCTGTTCTACAATGCGATGAAGAATGTAGTATTTGTAATATTTCGGAAGCAGCAATAACGTGTCAAACAAACGGACAATGGTCGACGCCAACTGAAACGTGTCTCGGTCCCGACAGTAAGTTTGAATGTTATAAATGGTAATGTGTTTAACATACAAATAATCTCTGAATCAGAACTCAATAATTGACAAGAATTTTAAAAACAAGTAAAAGTAATGTTATTTGATTCATTAAATATGTACCCCGAATAGCAATCGGTATGACAAGTTGCATGTATTCTCTATTTCCAGTCAAAGCAAACGTATAATCTGTCCCTGGTTAGAAATAAGCATAGCAACGTTGCAGGCAACACCTAATTTCAGCCAAAGAATAGGTTCATTTTCATCCCCGATTTGCAATTTGTATAATAGCGATACTGCACGCACAAACACAATATGTAACATATATGTAAAACAATATTACACGCACATATAGTTAAAACTATAGTTATTGCTTTATCAATCTTTGTTTCTAGAATCATATGATGTATTTCTCTGTCAGGCTGTCCCGATGCCAGCTGGGTGTATTTCAGTAAGTCGTGCTACCTGTTTCATACAGTGAAAATGAACGTTATTGACGCTATGGTAAGTCAAAGGAAAAACTAAATAAAACTGCGTCCATGTCCGTATAACTTCTTTCACACATGCAGTAAAGAGATTACTTACTATTGGTTATATACTGAACAAAAATGTTTAGCATGACATTTTAGGAACATAAATAAAACATATGAACATTGATGTAATGGTTTGAAGATTTTAGAAGTTTCAGGTAAGGGTGTGATTTTCAAAACAATTGTTGCATTTTATTATTTTCTAAGCGAAATATAATATTTATCTCCCATATAACAAAAACTTATCGCACTTAACTTATTTCGTTATATAAAATTATTGCTTTGAACAAATTTAATGTTTGGCATTGACAAGAATTGTCCATTTCGTCATTGTTTAAAAAACGCTAAAATATGTACATAAAACATTGTTATTCTCAAACAAAAAAAATAAAAAAGTGAGTTAATTTAAAATTATCTCCCATTTTTATTGAAATGAGAACGATTTTCGACAACCTTTAAAAGCATATTACCAACATATTTGCTTTATTTTTATCCCCGACTTTTGTCTACAAATAACTTTGTAGCATTGTTAATTGTCATGTATATTTGTCATTTTATCATTGACCACAAACATACACGGCTTCATATCTCGTATATGGACTTGCCTTGCATTTTATGTGCTAAATTAATGTTTCTCAGTATAATTTTTAAAATGAATTTTGTACAATAAACTATACATGTCTTACCTTTTAAAAAACTTTTATATATCTTATACGATTATATAATAAGCGCTTATTCAATGATTCTCAATTCCTAGTGTAATATAAATATATCAATATCGCAACTAATGCAAATAAATATAGACAATATAGATAATGTACCATCCTGTAATGGTCAGTAATGTATGACCACTGGTGATTAAATAAATATACATGAAACCGAAGAATGAAGTTTAGTTGAAATAGAAGTCGCCCCCACTACAAATCAGTGGTGTTATTACGTACTGATCCCTTGAGATCATCAAGCCCAATCGTTGGGACTTTAAAGTAGGATATCGCTTAAGCATGTGCCAGTGAGCGTGGGAGGAGTTGCACCTTATATTACCACTCATGAACAGACTCAATAAAACCAAGTCTGCGAATGTTCTCTCTTGTTTTTGTTTGTTGCTTCCAAGGGATCTTCTTTTCAGTATTTATTTACAGTCGAATGGAGGTTATATATCAGAGTTATAATCTATTGTTCGGCATTGGAAACACTATCGACCAAGACTTTGTTGTCTTTTTTAAATATTTGTTCAACCTATGTTTAAAAGTGTTGTATTTATTTGTAATATCTATTTAAATACTTTAACGGTAAAATCATACGTAATCAAAAACCGAAAATCGTCCAATCGGGTCCCTTCTTTGAGTACAACAGGCAGTAAACATAAGTAGGAAATATTGTAATGGTAGCGATCGGCGATTTTACTTAAATTTTTCCCCACAGAGTGTGTTTTTGTAACTTAAATTTCTCCCCACAGAGTGTGTTTTTGTACGAACTGTGAATATACTATCTGACCTAACGAACGGTGTAGAGGATTTGAATCAATTCGCTTATTTGACAAAGACACAGACTTCGAAACGGGGTTGGTCAACTTGGTGTCAAACAAGCATCCTTAACATGTGTTATATAGAGAGTAGGGGTATCGTATTTTTTTCGTATTTTTTTCTAATATGTGCGGCTCAAGTGCCAGTGGAGTACTTACAAAGTACCTATCCCGTCAGCAATGGGTAAATCAAATTGTTTACTCTTAACACCGAAGTAGGTCTAATGTGTATTCGTTACACGTGACCATAACGTCATACGTTGTATACTTACTTTGAAGCGACGAATTATGGGTTACCAACGCTTAATTCTTTTTACTCATATATAATTACAGGCATTTTCAGCATGCTTGAATCGATCTAGACTTGTAATCAACACATATGCCATTTTTTTATAACATCAACACATAAAATAGAGAAACTTGTTATTTCTTTCTTGAGTGAATAGTTATTTGGCTGACATGTACTATGAATACTTTGTTTCATAGAAATATAACTATTTATTACAATTGTTAATTATTGTACGGTACTACGGGGGATGATTCTCCGACCCCCATGTACCTATGACGGGGGAAATAAATGGGGCGTCTTTATTTTTAAAGATGGCCGGATTTCTTTTTAAAAAAACATGGATAACGTTTGGAAGTACGGTTTTGTAGTAAATTTTGGCGGTTTAATTTCTTTAAAAAGGTGGTAACGTAGCGTTCTTATTTTTTAGGCGTTCTGTGCTGCCAGCAGCAGTCGACTGGTGTTTGTCGAGACATCAATAGAGCATGCTTTTCTACGGAATGAACTCCTTAACATCATTCAAGCAAGTATGTCAATCAGCGAATGTCATGAAATCAAATATATTTAGTTATATAACCCGTTCTGCCAGCGTTCGAGTGCCTCCGTGTGGACCCTATGATGACGCCTACCTAAAGCCCATTGGGACGGTGGCGTTTGATGTTTGTCCATGATCTTTCTTGTCGTGCCCTTAATGGTTTATTCTCTTATTGCTCTGGCTTCTGCCAAGTCACTGAGTACCTTCAATGTGGCTTTCTAGGCTATTGTTTTTTTGTATTATATTTACACGAGCATATTTGTGTTTTACTTATATTGCCTATTGATGCTGCCTTGTTGGTTAGAGTTTAGATCATGGCGGGGATTTCTTTATTTACACTGTCCTGTTTTAATGGGATGACAGTAGGGTAAGTGTGAGGTTTGGTGCACCCTAGAACCGGTTTAAACCCCGAGTGGCCTTCTTTGCCACTGACCGTTCCAAGGCGGTAGCCCTATTGTCAACCATTTTTGTGTTTGTGATGTCGTTTGCATTTATTATTGCTTTTGCCTTCTTTTTTGTCTGTTTGCGTGTTTGTTTCTGTGTTTTGTGGTGGACTGTCCTCCTTGAATGCTACTTTCCCTGTCCGATTTTTTTTTTACATGTGTTGAAAATGACGTAAAAACGTACAAACAAATACATTGCCAGCGATCGGTATTCTCATCGTATGTAAAAACTTTTTCGAATATTTCATTTTCAAAATAACGACGTGTCATCAAGTTACATCAATGATTATCAGCACATATATGCTTTCATCACAAATAAAAAAAACATCAGATTAACCCTTAACCCGCTAGCTACAATGGACTGTTCTTTCTTTGAATTAAGACCATTCCATTTATGTCACAAAGTGGTGTTTTTGGGAAAATGACTGATCGGCAGCCGGACATTGTAAACCCTGATCAGCCTGCGAGTTACTCGCAGGCTGATCTGGGTTTACAATGGACGCAAAGGCTATTGTAGTCGTGCTTAGCGGGTTAAAGGTTAAAACCCGGAGATGTCTGTATGTCCATAGTCAATACGTTTACAGGAAACGATTTTAGGGATGTTGATGATTATGCTTTTACATCACCCTTAGGGGCTGTATTGCAATTTTCCACACGTATCAAAGTAACCAAATGTATCACTTTGTTCGTCCTATCCATAAATGCATTAAGTGGACAGTTTTAAGTTTTGAGAAATGATTAAATTGAATTGAATTGAATTGGGGTTTTAAGGCGCACCAACACATGATAGGCTATATGGCGCCTAGCAGGAATGAACATGCCAGGCTCATCCTCCATGTACATCGAGATAAAATATGGAGAACGGGGCTAGAACCTTCACACCCTGAACTGCAGAGTTGCTGCACATTCTATTGTAGACACTCCATTTACGCTGGAGCCACCTTATGTTTTTTCTGTTACTGCTCTAGCGATATGAGCGAGATGGCACATGAAACAATACAGGGGTCATGACGAAGACCTTTAATGAGCATGAACAAAAAATGATAAAAATGAACATGAATTATGGGGGTTCTACCTCTGCCTTCCCCTCCAACGGGATCCACAGTGGCTATATTCTTTGCCCCGTAACCAAACGGAGCGCCGGAACAACAAGGGCAGAAATGATTTAAAGAAAAACTAATTTAGTTTGCATACTTATGTTTTCTCCCATGCATATCACCTCGGTCATTAAAACTGATAAGTGGCAAAATAATACAACAATTACGTTTCCAATATTTCCATTGAAATGCATTGAAATTAAATATAAAAAAACTAATTATGACAATATGGACATAATCTTGTTTTCATATCAATTTTGGGTGTAACATGTCGTAAAAAACAAATTCAAAATGTATCTTCATTTCAGCTGGTAATGATCCAGAGGGGGACTACTGGATGGGTATCACAGATGAAGCGATTGAGGGCACCTTTGTACGGTTCACAACAGGGGAGCCAGCTCCATTCTTCTCTTGGAATCATCCATCCAATCCTAGCAATACGGATGGCATCGAGCACTGTGTAGAATTTCGTAGAGATAGGGGTTAAACTGGAATGATATGCAGTGCAGTGACCTCGACTTTCCGTTGTGCGAGAAGGAACTGTGCCTTATGTAATGAAAAAGATGATTAAAAATTAAGAGGATAAACGGCAATCTTGAAGCAGTTATCAAGCATATAGGTGAAAATAGTATTGGTAAAATGTAATCAACAGTTAGTAACCTACAAAAGCAATTTGGTTTATACAATTTTTATAATTATTATTAATGATTGAACAAATGCAATTTATGTAGGAAATCTAAAGGAACGCCGCAATATTTAAAAAAATCAAGATTGCCGTATGTCCCTTTACAACACAATTTTGACTTAGACTCTGCTTACATATATTTTAATAACCTATTTGATAACAGATAATGCAATTTGGGGGTATTAATGGTGCAACAACAATTAGTTATGTGCAACAACAATTAGTTATGTGCAATAACAATTAGTTATGTGCAACAACAATTAGTTATGTGCAACAACAATTAGTTATATGCAACAACAATAAGTTATGTGCAACAAATTAGTTATGTGCAACAACAATTTATGTGCAACAACAATTAGTTATGTGCAATAACAACTTACTTTGAACTGCTCATATAATTATAAATAATGTCTTAACAATATGCAAGTTCTGTTGGAAACACGCGCTTCAAAGATTAAAAAAAGTGTCGCGTTGCCCTTTTATATATAGGGTGAAACTTCGTCAAAATATCAATAAATTAATATACTTTAATGATGTTACCTTCGTTTGCAATTCTTTTAATAAAAGAAGACGATTATTCAATGCATTGTAAAGAACAGAAGAACAACAGCTAATAGCAATACTCGTCATTATGTAATGGCAATATTCTTCAACAGGTAATGGCAATACTAGTCAACATGTAATGACAATACTCTTCAACAGGTAATGGCAATACTAGTCAACATGTAATGACAATACTAGTCAAAATGTAATGGCAATATTCGTCAACATGTAATGGCAATACTCGTCAACAGGTAATGGCAATACTCGTCAACATGTAATGGCAATACTCGTCAACTTGTAATGGCGATACTCGTCAACACGTAATGGCAATACTCATAAACAGGTAATGGCAATACTAGTCAACAGGTAATGGCAATATTCGTCAACATGTAATGGCAATACTAGTCAACAGGTAATGGCAATACTCGTCAACATGTAATGGCAAAACTCGTCAACATGTAGTGGCAATACTCGTCAACACGTAATGGCAATACTCGTAAACAGGCAATGGCAATACTCGTCAACATGTAATGGCAATACTCGTCAACATGTAATAACTATACTCGTCAACATGTAATGGCAATACTCGTCAACATGTAATAACAATACTCGTCAACATGTAATGGCAATACTCGTCAACATGTAATAACAATACTCGTCAACATGTAATGGCAATACACGTCAAGAGGTAATGGCAATACTAGTCAACATGTAATGACAATACTAGTCAACAGGTAATGGCAATACTCGTCAACATGTAATGCCAATACTAGTCAACAGGTAATGGCAATACAAGTCAACATCTAATGCCAATACTAGTCAACATGTAATGCCAATAATCGTCAACATGTAATGGCAATACTGGTCAACAAGTAATGGCAATACTCGTTCACATGTAATGGCAATAATCGTCAATATGTAATGGCAATACTCGTCAACGTGTAATGGCAATACTAGTCAACAGGTAATGACAATACTCGTCAACATGTAATGGCAATACTCGTCAACATGTAATGGCAATACTCGTCATAGTGTCAACATGTAATGGCAATACCCGTCAACATGTAATGGTAATACTAGTCAACAGGTAATGACAATACTCGTCAACATGTAATGGCAATACTCGTCAACAGGTAATGGCAATATTCGTCAACATATAATGGCAATGTTCGTCAACATGTAATGGCAATACTCGTCAACTTGTAATGGCAATATTCCTCAACATGTATTGGCAATATTAGTCAACATGTAATGGCAATACTCGTCAACAGGTAATGGCAATACTCGTTCACATGTAATGGCAATAATCGTCAATATGTAATGGCAATACTCGTCAACGTGTAATGGCAATACTAGTCAACAGGTAATGACAATACTCGTCAACATGTAATGGCAATACTCGTCAACATGTAATGGCAATACTCGTCATAGTGTCAACATGTAATGGCAATACCCGTCAACATGTAATGGTAATACTAGTTAACAGGTAATGACAATACTCGTCAACATGTAATGGCAATACTCGTCAACAGGTAATGGCAATATTCGTCAACATATAATGGCAATGTTCGTCAACATGTAATGGCAATACTCGTCAACTTGTAATGGCAATATTCCTCAACATGTATTGGCAATACTAGTCAACATGTAATGGCAATACTCGTCAGCAGGTAATGGCAATATTCGTCAACATATAATGGCAATGTTCGTCAACATGTAATGGCAATACCCGTCAACATGTAATGGCAATACTCGTCAACAGGTAATGGCAATACTCGTCAACATGTAATGGCAAATTTCTCAACATGTAATGGCAATACTCGTCAACATGTAATGACAATACTCGTAAACATGTAATGACAATACTCGTCAAAAGGTAATGGCAATACTCGTCAACATGTAATGGCAATACTACTCGTCAACATGAAATGGCAATACTAGTCAACAGGTAATGGCCATACTCATCAACAGGTAATGGCAATATTCATCAACAGGTAATGGCAATACTCTTCAACATGTAATGGCAATACTCGTCAACATGTAATGGCAATATTTTCGTCAACATGTAATGGCAATACTCGTCAACAGGTAATGGCAATACTCGTCAACATGTAATGGCAAAACTCGTCAACATGTAATAACTATACGAGTCAACATGTAATGGCAATATTAGTCAACAGGTAATGGCAATACTCGTCAACAGGTAATGGCAAAACTCGTCAACATGTTATAACTATACTCGTCAACATGTAATGGCAATACTCGTCAACAGGTAATGGCAATACTCGTCAACATGTAATGGCAAAACTCGTCAACATGTTATAACTATACTCGTCAACATGTAATGGCAATACTCGTCAACAGGTAATGGCAATACTCGTCAACATGTAATGGCAAAACTCGTCAACATGTTATAACTATACTCGTCAACATATAATGGCAATGTTCGTCAACATGTAATGGCAATACTCGTCAACATGTAATTGCTATACTCGTCAACATGTAATGGCAATACACGTCAAGTGGTAATGGCAATACTCGTCAACATTTAATGGCAATACTAGTCAACATGTAATGGCAATACTAGTCAACAGGTAATGGCAATACTCGTCAACATGTAATGCCAATACTAGTCAACAGGTAATGGCAATATAAGTGAACATGTAATGCGAATACTAGTCAACATGTAATGCCAATACTCGTCAACATTTAATGGCAATACTGGTCAACATGTAATGGCAATACTGGTCAACAAGTAATGGCAATACTCGTTCACAGGTAATGGCAATACTCGTCAATGTGTAATGGCAATACTCGTCAACGTGTAATGGCAATACTAGTCAACGTGTAATGGCAATACTAGTCAACAGGTAATGACAATACTCGTCAACATGTAATGGCAATACTCGTCAACAGGTTATGGCAATATTCGTCAACATATAATGACAATGTTCGTCCACATGTAATGGCAATACTCGTCAACATGTAATGGCAATACTAGTCAACATGTAATGGCAATACTAGTCAACATGTAATGGAAATACTAGTCAACAGGTAATGGAAATACTAGTCAACAGGTAATGACAATACTCATCAACATGTAATGGCAATACTCGTCAACAGGTAATGGCAATATTCGTCAACATATAATGGCAATGTTAGTCAACATGTAATGGCAATACTCGTCAACATGTAATGGCAATACTCGTCAACATCTTTAAAAGAAGAACCATTCTTCATCAAGTTTCTGAAAGTCGTGAAAGTGCTTTGTTCAGTTTGTTGTATACGTTTAAAATAGGACTATGTATGCACATATATGTCTGTATGTGTGTGTGAGTGGGGAGGGAGTATGTATATACATATATGTCTGTATGTGTGTGTGAGTGGGGAGGGAGTATGTATGTACATATATGTATGTATGTGTGTGTGAGTGGGGAGGGAGGGAGATTTACGTCGGTTTTAACAATCAATTAGCCATATCATGTCAGTGAGCTCAATGCTAAACTTTATAGTGCTGCCTCACTGTAATACCACCCCAAAGACACATGATATCCCACTCTGTCACATTATACTGACACCGACCCGGTCAGTCCTAGAACTACCCTTTATATGCTGAACTTCAAGCAAGGCAGCTACTAGTACCATTTTTATGACGTCTGTGGTATGACCCGAACGGGGATTTAAGACATGACCTCCCGGATTCGAGGCAGACGCTCTGCCGCTAAACCGTTTCAAATGAAAAGCTCATAAATCAGTTTGGTAAAAATTGATTGAAAATGTTGGAGTTCACATAAAATACATGCCAATTACTTGAGTTGCTGGAACAAATGTAATACTGTAACGTTTGATAGACCCTGGATTCGTGTCTACAATAGACGCTTGATTTATGTTCACGATAGACGCTTTATTCGTGTTCACGAGAGTCGCTTGTTTTATGTTCACGATAGACGCTTGATTTATGTTCACGACAGACAATTGATTCGTGTTCACGATAGACGCTTCATTTATGTTCACGATAGACGCTTGTTTCGTGTTCATGATAGACCCTTGGTTCGTGTTCACAATAGACCCTTGCTTCGTGTTCACGATAGACCCTTGATTCGTGTTCACGATAGACGCTTGATTCGAGTTTAGTTAGCAATCTGTTACGCAGCATTAATCAATTAGACTTCTGTAAATATGTGTAATCACGTAAATAAAAATGTGTTCATCTTTCGATGTGTAATGTTGTTTTTTTATTTTATTTTAACTTTTGTCCTTGCCGTACAATATACAATATTTTCTTATTCTTTAAACCAAGCAACAACACGCATAAGTGTAACTGCTTACCAAATATACGTATACAATAGTTTTTGATCATTGCTAAACCCAAATATACAAGAAAAAGAAGTAGACCTAATTACGTCTAGTGATAACATAAGATGTTCATTGTTTGTAACACATATAGAAAGGACACTCACTTATGCGAGGAACGTGTTCAAGCCTCGTTCAAGTCATGTCCAGCATGTTGCACACCCTCACGCATGTCGTGTCCAGCATATGGTAGAACCTTACTCATGTATATCCAGCATGTGTTAGAACCTCACTCATGTCATATCCAGCATACGGTAGAAACTCACTCATGTCGTGTCAGTATATTGTAGAACCTCTCGCATGCCGTTAACAGCATGTGGAAGAACCTAACTCATGTCGTGTCCAGCATGTGGTAGAATTTCACTCATGTCACATCTAGCATGTACTAGAACCTCACTCATGTCGTGTCCAGCATGTGGTACAACCTCACTCATGTCATGTCCAGCATGTGGTACAACCTCACTCATGTCGTGTCCAGCATGTGGTAGAACCTCACTCATGTCATGTTCAGTATGTGGTAGAACCTTGCTCATGTCGTGTCCAGCATGTGGTAGAACCTCACTAATGTCATGTCCAGTATGTGGTAAAACCTCACTCACGTCATGTCCAACATGTGGTAAAACCTCACTCACGTCATATCCAGCATGCGTTAGAACCACACTCACGTCATATCCAGCATGCGTAAGAACCACACTCATGTCATGTACATCATACGGTATAACCTCACTCATGTCGTATCCAACATGTTGTAGAACCTCATTCATGTCGTGTACATCATGTGGAATTACCTCACTCATGTCGTGTCCAGCATGTGATAGAACCTCACCCATGTCGTATCCAGCATGTGATAGAACCTCACGCATGTCATGTCCATCAAGTGTTAGTTCCCAACTCATGTCATGTTCAGTATGTGGTAGCACCTCACTCATGTCATATACAGCATGTGGTAGAACCTCACTCATGTCATGTCTAGCATGTGGTAGAAACCTCACTCATGTCATAACTAGCATGGGGTATAACCTCTCTCATGTCACATCCAGCATGTGATAGAACCTCACTTGTGTCATGTCCAGTATGTGGTAGAACCTCACTCATGTCATGTCCAGCATTTGGTAGTACCTCACTCATGTCATGGGCAGCAAGTGTTAGAATCTCACTCATGTTATATCAGCAGGTGGTAGAACCTCACTCGTGTCATGTCCAGTATGTGGTAGAACCTCACTCATGTCATGTCCAGTATGTGATGGAACCTCACTCATGTCGTGTCCAGTATATGCTAGAACCTCACTCATGTCATGTCCAACATGTGGTAGAACCTCATTCATATCATATCCAGCATGTGTTAGAACCTCACTCATGTCGTATCCAGCTTGTGATAGAATCTAACTCATGTCATGGGCAGCAATTGTTTCAATCTCACTCATGTCATGTCCAGCAGGTTTTAGGACCTCACTCATGTCATGTCCCCTTCTTGGTAGAATCTCACTCATGTCATGTCCAAAAGTTATTAGAACCTCACTCATATCATGTGCAGCATGTATTAACTCATTTACTGTCCAGTATGTGTTAGAACCTCACTCGTGTCATGTCCAGTATGTGGTAGAACCTCACTCATGTCCTGTCCAGTATGTGGTAGAACCTCACTCATGTCATGTCCAGTATGTGATGGAACCTCACTCATGTCGTATCCAGTATATGCTAGAACCTCACTCATGTCATGTCCAGCATGTGGTAGAACCTCATTCATATCATATCCAGCATGTGTTAAAACCTCACTCATGTCGTATCCAGCTTTTGATAGAACCTAACTCATGTCATGGGCAGTAATTGTTTCAATCTCACTCATGTCATGTCCAGCAGGTGTTAGGACCTAACTCATGTCATGTCCACTTCTTGGTAGAATCTCACTCATGTCATGTCCAAAAGTTATTAGAACCTCACTCATATCATGTGGAGCATGTATTAAGTCCTCACTCATTTACTGTCCAGTATGTGGGAGAACCTCATTCATGTCAAGTCCAGTATGTGGTAGAACCTCACGCATGTCACGTCCAGCAAATGGTAGAACCTCACTCATGTCATGTCAAGTATGTGGTAGATCCTCACTCATGTCATGTCCAGCATGTGGTAGAACCTCTCTCATGTCATGTCCAGCATGTGATAGAACTTCACTCAAGGCATGTCCAGTATGTGGTAGAACCTCACTCATGTCATGTTCAGCATATGGTAGAACCTCACTCATGTCGTGTCAAGCATGTGGTAAAACCTCCCTCATGTTATGTCCAGCATGTGTTAGAATCACACTATTGTTATGTTCAACATGTGTTACAACCTCACTCATGCATGTCCATTAAGGGTTAGAACCTCACGCATGTTATGTCCAGTTTTTAGTAGAACCTCACTCATTGATGTCCACTATGTGGTAGAACCTCACTCATGCCATGTTCTGTATATGATATAACCTCACGCATGTCATGACCAGCAGTGTAGAATCTCACTCATGTCATATTCAGCAGTTGTTAGAACCTCACTCATGTCATGTCACGTATGTGATAGAACCTCACTCATGTCATGTCCGGGATGTGGTAGAACCTCATTCATGTCATATCCAGCATGTGGTAGAACCTCACTCATGTCGTATCCCGCATGTGGTAGAACCTCTCTCATGTCGTGGGCAGCAATTGCTAGAATCTCACTCATGTCATGTCCAACATTTATTTGAACCTCAGTTGCAGTTGTTAAAACCTCACTCATGTCATGTCAAGTATGTGGTAGAACCTCACTCATGTCATGTCCAGCATGTGGTAGAACCTCATTCATGTCATATCCAGCAATTGTTAGAATCTCACTCATGTCATGTCCAGCAGGTGTTAGGATCTCAATCATGTCATGTCCACTTCTTGGTAGAATCTCATGTCATGTCCAACATTTATTAGAAACTCACTCATATCATGTGCAGCATGTGTTAAGTCCTCACTCATTTCTTGTCCAGTATGTGGTCGAACCTCACTCCTGTCAAGTCCAGTATCTCACGCATATCATGTCCAGAAAGTGGTAGAAACTCACTCATGTCATGTCCAGCATGTGGTAGAACATCTCTCGTGTCATATCCAGCATGTGGTAGAACTTCAATCATGTCGTGTCCCGCATGTATTGGAACCTCACTTATGCCATGTCCAGCATGTGGTAGAACCTCACTCATGTCATGTCCATTATGTGGTAGAACTTCACTCATGTCGTGTCCAGCATGTGGTAGAATCTCACTCATGTCGTGTCCAGCATGTGTTAGAACCTCACTCGTGTCGTGTCCAGCATGTGGTAGAACCTCACTCATGTCATGTCCATTATGTGGTAGAACTTCACTCATGTCGTGTCCAGCATGTGGTAGAACCTCACTCATGTCATGTTCAGCATGTGGTAGAATCTCACTCATGTCATGTCCATTATGTGGTAGAACTTCACTCATGTCGTGTCAAGCATGTGGTAGAACCTCACTCATGTCATGTCCAGCATGTGGTAGAACTTCACTCATGTCATATCCAGCTTGTGTTAGAATCCCACCATTGCTATAGTCAACATGTATTAGAACATCACTCATGGCATGTCCATTATGTATTAGAATCTCACTCATGTTATTTCCAGTTTGTAGTAGAACCTCACTCATGGATGTCCATTATGTGGTAAAACCCCACTTATGTTATGTCCAGTATATGGTAGAACCTCACTCATGTCATGTTCAGCATGTGGTAGAATCTCACTCATGTCATGTCAAGCTTGTGTTAGAATCCCACTATTTCTATAGCCAACATGTTTTAGAACATCACTCATGGCAAGTCCATTTTTATATCTAATTTTACTCCCGTTGTCATGTGTGAAGCTCTCCTGTACATAAATAGATATTTTTGAATATCGTTATCCAGTCGCGAACTTCGACTTGAGAGACTTCTAATTGAATGGTTCTGACGTTCAACTTCACCGTTGGTTTGTGGTCATAAGACATATTTCTGTGGTGAACCATTCCATTTTCTCCCATAACGTCCTTAAAATATGATCACTAATAAATTGTGATTCATTGTCAGTTTGGAAATATAATGGATATCCATGACATGTGTACATCTTCGTCTGAACAGATGTTATTTTCTCAGATGTATTAGATTTATTAATTTCGATTTCGAAACAAACGTCTTTAAAACTATCACGAATTTATAGAAACCTGACGGTAGGGCTAAATATTGTCAATGCGCTGGTGGCAACTTTGTTCGCTTCATATATACTGAAAGAAAAAAGAAACGCGACACGGCAATCAACTGGCAACTGGTTTAGCAGCTTGAGATATGAAGTAAACCAACTCATCAGCGATGTATCAAAACACTTGTCCTTATGCGAATCATTTAATAGATGCGATAATACATCAGCCATAGTTTGGGACCCTGGTATATATACAATTGTATATTTGTACTGAAGCATCAATCGTTCTATTCGCACACAGGGCTTTGATCGCGTCGTATATTTACATTCGAGCGGGTTATTATCAGTTAAAATCTCAAATTCCATACCATACAAGTAAACATGGAATCGCTCACAAGCCAAAACTAGACTTTCTTTCTCAACCTAAGAATACCTTCGTTCGGTATCACTCAGACTTCTGCTAGTGTATCAAATGGTACTTGCCTTTCTGCTTGGACAAGAACCGCACCTGGACTTAAACCACCATTATTTTCACATAGACCGTCAATCACGATAACTGCTCTATGCAGTTATCTAATTTGGCTCAAAGGGAAAGTCGATGAACTTTTTTGAAAACAACAGCCGAACCACGCATCATTTTGTTTGTTTAAAATCTTACCTCATACAAAGTAGTACTACTCAGCACTCTGATGACCGATTCCTTTGCTTTTTGCACAAATATCTTTGGAAATCTATTTTCAAAACAACAACAGTACATATACGTACCTATTGTATGTACTTAATCAATTACACAGCCTCAAATAACACCACTAATGGTACTACTTTCGATTACGACCATTTTCAACTTTTGACCTTTCTTGTTACCGGTCCAAGTCCACCTATACCTACAATCGGAACTGCCTCAATCATTTTTTTTCAAAATTAATCTCGGAAAAGAATAGACACCATCTTGGATACTGCTTTTTGGTCACGTGGATTAAACAATGGCGGCGCCAGCATGCTGCGCGTTATTCCGATGATCTACGGAAATGAACTATTTTAACTTAAACTGATTAAAATGATAAGACTTGTTTTAAAAGAGTATACAATTTAATAAATAACATAAATATGTTTAAAATCAATCCATTTTCGGATCTATATTTTTGTTACGGTTTACATGGTACTTTGCCGCGGCAAATCACCCAAAAACCCATTGAATCGACGTGTATTTTTGGAAATACCTACGAGCATTATTTCCGATAACCTACGGAAATTAGCGAGTTTGTACAATTGATATACCTACTGGACTATCCGCGATTACCTGTGTAGGCGCATTCATGTCAAAGTAGCCTAACGCTTCGACTTTTGCAAGCGAACATTTCAACTGATTGAAAGATGTCTTTTGCTCGGGGCCTAAGACAAAAAGTTCATCGTTTTTGTCAGGTGTCGAAGTGGAGCTGAAACCGCCGACAAATTGGGAATAAAACGTGAACTTTAGGTCAATATATCTAGGATGCTCCTAACTTCAGTTTATGTTTTAGGTTCTCGCGCTTCGGTCACGGCCTTAATTTTCACTTCAGCCGGATCAATTTCTCTAAATCAGGCCAAGTGTGAGTTGATCGATAACCCTGTCTGCATAACTCTTTATCAGTGAGGACCTACGGTGAAATCGCGTTTTTGTTCTATAGTTTCTATAGGACACTTTTCCTCATTGTTCAATATGTCTCGATCAGTGTTTGTCTGCTAAGGGCCCTTTTCTCTTAGAATACGCAATACATGATAGAGCATCTTATTGTGCTCTTGATCATTTGACGCATTTCTTTAATGTCGTCCAAAATGTTATCTACACCTTCGCGACCCTAACGTATATGCTGTATCATCTTCTGATAAATCTCAGGTGCACAACTAATTCCAAACATCAAACGCCTTTATCGATAGAGTCCCTTGTGAGTTATCAATGCAATGATCTCCACTGAAGTTCGAACTGATGATATGTCCATTTGATATCCAGCTTACTGAATACCTGACTTTGGTTGAAATCTTGAAGTACCTCATCAATAGTTGATATTGGATGGCTCACTCGTCTCACTGCAGCATTCACCTGCCTCGTGACAACACAAAGACTATCTCATCGTTGCCTTTGGGTACAAATATTACGCGCGGAACCCATTTACTAGGTATATCCCACCATTCAATTATGTTTATATCTTCTAGTTGGTCTAACATTTTACCCAATTTTCTCTCAAATAGTAGGGGTTTCTCCATAACGGTCGTATCACTGGTTGTTCGTCATCGTCAATAGGGATTTTTAGTTGGAAATACTGGGATATTTCGACGCGTAGTTATCAATCTTAGTTTCTAATTCGTGAATGTCTGGTCCTGTAATACCCCTAGTAATAAAGCTGTGTCCCGACCAAGCAATGTTTATTCTCTTCCTTCAAGTACCATTCAATGTGACACGTGTTTTGAATTCTCCCGCAACGTTGAATGGTTTCTGGTTATCATACGCAAATATCGGTTTGGTTGATATGCTGGATTGACATTGGATACCTTGGACTTTCAGTGTTTTCCAAGTCTCACGGTCAATAATAGTGCTACTACTGACCGGATCAATTATCATATCCATCACGACACGTCCTACGTCCAATGTGACCCAATGATGTTTTCCCCTTACACGGAATTGAATTGAACTGGATTTTATAGTCGCACTAACAGCTAAGGTCATATGGCGACTTTCCAGCTTCTACTGGTGGAGGAAGACCCAAGGTGCCCCTCCGGGCAATTTTCGAGCACGGGCGGGCACCTGGGTAGAACCACCGACGTTCCGCAAGCCAGCTGGATAGCTTCCTCACATAAAGATTCCTAGGCCCCTGAGGGATCGAACCTACAGCGGTGAGGGCCCTTACACGGAATGCGTATTCGTGATCGCCTTCATTAAATACAAGGTCACCCTTTAGATGACAAATATGTTTCGCATCACGTTTAAATTAGTACTTTGAGTCTTTCATTTATTTTGAAAATGACCAATTGAATGACATTTTTTAAAAGTTGTTTCCTCAGGTGGCCACTGGGGATCGTTCAAATTATGTTCAACATAACCACAACTGTTGCATGTTGGTCGTCCTTTAGCTCTGTAAGAATTACCTCTCGTGGTTCCCTTAAATGACCTATCTCCTCGTATTTCCAGGGTTTTTTTCGACGGAAAAAACGAGAGCTTGTTAACCGTTTTAAGCCCTTCTACTTCCACTGAGCCAGCCTGTGTTTCCGATACTTCCAGTGCGTCATCCTGTGGAATTCATTGAATTTGATAAAGCTGCTACCAAAGGATACAGGATACAAGCTAGACATATTGCTGAGCTGAAATGGATAAAACAATTACAAACTCCTTATCCATTATGTCTAAATGATAACGTCTATAAGGAAAGAAACATTTCAAATATATCTATCTATCTATTCATTTTGCTGCACACCCTCACGGGTAATTTAGAGCAGTTGCGCGCCTGTGTCAATTAGTAGAAGAAAGTAAAGGTTAAAAGCAAGGATAAAGTGAGCATATTGATAGGTTGTTAAAAGTGAGTGAAAGAATAACATCATAATAAAAGCAACATTCAAAGACTTACGGCTTGCTGTGAAAGGTACTGCTTACGGCACCTTTGAAAGAGTTCAAATCTTGCTTAAGGGCAATTTCTTCAGAGAGAACATTCAACTGATCAATAGTTTATATCTCCCAGCTAATTCGTTTTGCTAGGGCATGTAACGATGTTAAGGATTTCAATTATCGAAATCAAGTTTACATGTAAACATTTAAGCAAGGTTTTCGTTGTCATAGACTACGTCCAATCATCGCACAAGGGAAAAGTGAAGCGTACAGACTGACTGTAGAAGGGTCAAGCACTAATCATGAAGTTCGTTGCAATACTAAAGTGTCCTTTTCTGACGAATTTCCTGATTAATTTTGTAAAGTGGTCAGAAAACCCGTCAGATCCCTGTAATTTCCAAAGTTTATAGACCACATCTCCATAAACTAAAGGCTGTGATATTCCTAGTCGCAGAAATATTTGAAGGTTGATTTTGTACTTCTCCAGTAGGTCTTCGTTGCGACGATAGAATTTTGAGAAATATCTACGCAGTTTGTGATAACAAAATCCTTGCTGAAGAAGTTTACCTGTAATGACTTGAAGTCCTTAACATCATTACAAGCTCTAGCAATACGAAAATACGAATTGAATTGAATTGGATTTTATAGTCGCACTAACAGCTAAAGTCATATGGTGACTTTCCAGCTTCTATTGGTGGAGGAAGAACCCAGGTGTCCATCAGGGCAATTTGGGTAGAAACACCGACGTTCCGCAAGCCAGCTGGATAGCTTCCTCACATAAATATTTCTAGACCCCAGAGGGATCGAACCCACAGCGGTGAGGGGCAAGTGATTTCAAGTCAGATACTCTAACCACTCAGCCACGGACGCCCCTCTAGCAATACAAAGAAGCCAATCAAGAAGACGCGAGTGACAACACTTCGGTGTTGACGAGAGCTTGCTACTGCATGGTTCAATAAAGTTAAGCATACTTGGTATTTTATAACAATATTGTCCAATATGTATTATTCTTGTATTCGTTAAATGTGTCACAAACTGAAACAAAATTAAATATGTCCTCTATTTTCAACTTGTTTAGTGGTCAGCTGATGCATTATAAATAAATCCATCAATCAATCAATCAATCAATCAATCGGTTACATTGCATGAATTATCTATTATATATTGCACCAATTTAAATAAGTATTTAACAATTCTAATCGTCCTATCTATAATTAATGGTGTTCGCCCTATAATGTTGCAGACCAATTTCATTTGAAATCGATTGAACAGAACTAGATTATCATTAACAACGTGCTAAGAATAAGAACGATCATCAGTCTGCCTAGAATGATCAAAAGAGAGCACATGTTTGATCCGAATAGTGAGTGTGTCGTGCCCTCAATGGTTTATTCTCTTGTTGCTCTGGCTTCTGCCAAGTCATTGAGTACCTTCTTTGTGGCTTTCTAGGCTATTTTCTTTTGGTATTTATATATACACGAGCATCTTTGTGTTTTATTTATATTGCCTATTAATGCTGCCTTGTTGGTTAGAGAATAGTTCATGGCGGGGATTTCTTTATTTACACTGTCCCGTTTTATTGGGTTGACGGTAGGGTAAGTGTGAGGTTTGGTGCACCCTAGAACCTGGTTTAAACCCCCAGCGGCCTTTTTTGCCACTGACCGTTCCAAGGCGGTAGTCCTATTGTCAACCATTTTGTGTTTGTGAGGTCTTATTTGGCCTTTTATTCAACTTTAAATTTGTTTTTTGTTTCTGTGTGTGTTTGAATGCTGCTTTTCCTGTTCGATTTTTATATATATATTTATATCTATATTAATTTTTACGTACATTAACTTGCACCTAAACGTTAACTTAAATATACATTTTAAAAAAAACACCTTAACTCTGATAAGAATGAACCAAAAATGACTTTCTGCATTGCCTCGTACCCCCTTTTTGCTGAAATATACCGAGACAAATGTGAACCATTTCAAACGTACAAAACAAGGTGCATAACTCTGATTAGACTGTGGACTGTCACTGGTCTGACTAATTGTCCTTCATACTGAGCTTGTTTGATATTGACTGAAGCGAACTAAAGTTGTCAACAATTAAAGCTTAATTTGTACCCGAATCTCCCACCAACTCGCCAAACGAATACAATGACCAATCCATAAAAAAGAGTATGATAATGGACCTTTGGAAACGGCCGAAAACGACACATACGAAATATTGCAGTCTCGGTTTGATTGAGACTGTTCATGAGCGGTAGTGAAATATGCTAGCTACCGCTCACGCCCTCTAGCCCCGGGTTGAGCAGAACTCAATATTAATAAAATCAATAGTACACAATTTTAACCATTTCGAAGATGGCATGCATATGGCGGTGGACATGGAGTTTATTGCTTTCCCATTTCGTACGGCGTATGGTCCCAGTATCTAATACAATTAAATGCCCCGAAGAGCGAAATAAACATAATGGAATTTAGTTGGGAGCACGGTTATGAAGTCTGCATATCACAAGTTACAGTCAAAAGACTAAATTAAAAAGCAGACAACATATCCTATAAGTGGTTAAACAATACCCAGAGCCTTTAATCGGCCGGAGTAGTGGAACCACTGAATCGAACATTAAACCATATTTAATTTTACAAAAGAAAAATACAATAAGTTGGATTTTTAAAAAATACAAGATAAGGAACAGTGATCTACTTTCAGTTTCGTTTTCATATTCTCGGAAAACAGATAAATAATCAATAACCATTCAGTAGTGCGCGTTGTATAACCCGGTTGTCACAACACAGTGAGATTTCAGCGAGTAAAGGTAGTGGGTTATTTAATATATTGTCAGAATTTTTGGATTACTATTACATTTATTATATTTTTTTGAAGATCGATCATAAAATATATCCACAACCTATTAACAATTTTATTATGTTTTTTTTTTAATTTCAGTCTGATAAATATTTTACAATAATATGACGTAGGGATCTTCTCGTTCTCGTGCGGTGACTGAGAAGCAAACATGGGTAAGTCATTTTATTTTCCCTTCGAACTTTAATGTTATATCAGTAGTGTTGTTTTTTACTGATCCTTTGGGATCAACGAGACCAATATAGGTGGCTTTGAAGCAGAATGCCGCTTAAAGCGGTGCTAGGGTCGTGAAAGTGTTGCGTCTTACATTACCTCTCACGCACAGACTCATGAATAAAACCGAGTCTGCTACTTTATTTTCTTGTTTGTGTTTGTTGTTTCCAAAGGACCTCCCTTTTTAATATTTATTATCGAGATAAAACTAAAATTAGTTCGATAAAGATTCTATACATGAACGATAATAATATGGTCACTGTAGGAATATGATTTATAATGAAAATAATTTATTTTTAGGGAATTTGTCAACAAAATGCAGCAACAAGTGGCAGTACTAAGTGGTCTGTACCTTTTTAAGGACCAACTGTTACTTCACTCAATACGTCCTTTGTTTTGCATCATATAATATTTTGTTAAATTTATTAAATTGTATAAGTTCATTTAAAAACTATTTGTGCATCAGTACTCCGTTTTCAGAGCCTTATAGTAGTAATCACACTGTCTGCCTGCCTGTCTGCCCGTCCGTCCGTCCGTCCGTGTGTGTGTGTGTGTGTGTGTGTGCTTTTTGTTTTCAATTAATTTTGAAAAATATATTGTTATATAATGATATTGTAAAAGTGTGTGTTACATGTATATTTTATTCTGAAAAATATTCGATGGTACCTGTTTTTTAATTCGCTAAAAGTTTCGTCTTCCGCTATAATACTCATAAAATGACGCACTCCAAAAAATGTTAACAATTGGAAATGGGTTAAGAATGTATTTTTTATGCACTGTGGACTGTTTTAGTTGTCTGTTATTATGAAATTTGCTTTGCTGAACTTTTTGTTTAGGCCCATGCTTCTTCCTGAATGGGAATACTGACTCTTTCTGCATGGGAATACTGGCCCTTTCTGAATGGGAATACTGGCCCTTTCTGAATGAGAATACTTGCCCTTTCTGAATGGTAATACTGGCCCTTTCTGAATGGGAACAGGGAAAATATGTAACATAAGCGCCGTAATACTAATGAAGCAACATTTGCCATGTATTACATCGACATGATATCTACATGTTAAATTGTATATGGTATGCACATGCCACTTTGATAATATTAATATAATTACACTAACTTACTTACTTACAACATTAATTAATAAATTAATTACTAAATTACTAAATTATTTAATTCATTAATTAATTACTAAATTAATTATTTAATTGATTACTAAATTAATTAATTAATTAAATTAATTAATTAAATTTAGTGTGCGTATATAATATCGACAAAAACAGATATCATATGGACTGGCATGTTATCTATATGCAAAACCTAACCACAGTGTCAAGTATGGTACGCGTTCTGAAATCGATAGTCATGATTGAACATTAAACACGAGATTTATGTCGAATGAACAAATAATGTACAATTGCGATAACATTGTTGGCAACAAGTGCAATGATTGTACCCACACAAAATATTGAATTAAAAATATTAAGAATGCTACTGTAGTATTCATAGTGAGTTTGGTATTTAAAATGTTGTCTTATGCTTTGTTTTGTCAACCTAACTGATTATCAGACAATTTGATGAAGTTACATTTTGTTAAACGGCTTATCCAAAAATGTTAGGCTATTTCCGGTCGCCTCAGAGAGAGTGGGTGTGATACACAGGAATCCGGGAAGCCTGTCCTACTCTTACTATCAAATAGATTCCTATGGTTCATTAACGTGCTCGGAGGATAGACTCAGTTACACGGAACCGCTTGATTAACTTCCCCATCCGACGGACGAGGGAGAGGCTAACGGAAGTGTCTTGCATAAGGGTACACCGAGGTTACCCTGGTATGTCACTGAAGCTCGAACCCGTGATCTTCGGATTCAGAGTCAAACGTGCTATCCACTGGGCCATCGCCGCCCCGATTCAGGTAGTTGAAGGAGCCGGCATGACTAGGTGGATAGAATTTGAATCCGGATATCACTGGTTCGAGCCTTACCATGTTTCTTTATTGTGTATATGGGCAAGACACTTAATTCTTTAATTGTGTCACGTGAACGGAAATGTAAACTCAGGGGGCTTTGCTATATTGGAGTCTATCCTGCGAGCTTTCCCGGATTCCTATGTATCCGTCCACTCTTTCTAGGGCTGATATATGATGTGTCTAATTTCAATATTGTACTCTTGCAACATCAAACTCTACCTCATTATTATTTTACTTTGTTCATTTAATTTATGAACTTGAGGGGAACTTGATGGGATTGTGATCATTTAAGACAAAAATGGGTGAAGAAATGAAGATGGATATACTTCAAACTGTTGAAGTGCCAAAATGCGAGAAATAAACTGTTTTTTAATAGTTGAATACGCTTTCTGATGTGCGTTGAACTTTTTAGAGAAGTAACAAATAGGATGATCAACAACATTGTTGTCTTTACTGCACCAGAACCGATATCGATTGCATTGACAGCTAACTGAAACTGAAAATTAAAATGTGGTTCTGAAAGCACTGGTGCTCTTTTATAAGTACGTTTTTTAATTTGTCAAATGACTGTTGGCATTTTTTCAAATACTTTTTTATTTCTTTTGCTGAGTAAGTTTGTCAAAGGTGTTCAGTAAGGACTGAAAAACAATATGACAACATTTTCTATCACAACCATCCATATTGAGAAAACGCATCAACTGCTTTTTATAAGTCGGTACAGGAAATTCAAAAATAGCATTGATCCTAGCTTCCATAGGCTTAGCCTGACGATGATCCACTCCATGTCCTAAAAATGTGAAAGTAGCACGACAAAATTCAATTTTGTTAAGATTGTTATGATTGAATTTTTAATTTAAAACTTGTTGGCAAATACGATATGTTGAGACTATTTATTCGGTCTATATTGGTTCTATTGACCCGAGTACTCATAATACATTTATAATTGTATATTATTGTATGCTTAGAAATGAAATGTATTTATCGCTGAAGTGTATTTATCAGTAAATATTCCGTAGTGCGAGGCAAAGAGTTACATTCTCAGTAGGTTACAAACACTCAGTTCATATTTAAATGTCTTAAACAAAATATGTTTAGAAAATGACAGTTTAAGAAACTAACCCGCCAAATAACGGCAAAATTACACTATAAAACCGTTTATCAAAACTCATAAAACTATACAGGTGTCAGGTCAATTAATAATATATACGTGTCGATTAAAAGTAAAGGTTTATTCACGGATTCTAAAAATAACAGTGATGGAATATGCGTGAAACGAATTATGAGTTGGTAACTCTTAATTTGACGCTCCAGTTTTGGGGCAAGGGCAAAACCGTTTATATTGGGTCTGTGAAGTTTAGATTTCTCAAAATATGTAAATTATATATATATATATATATACCTCGTCATCAATAGGTTTAAAAACGATGTACATCTTTTGTAAACTTTGGCTGTTGTTGCCGGGATAGCCACTTTAAACTTAACTAACCTTTAGCCTGGAAATGTTCGATCTACGAGTGGTATTTTTGGAAAATTGATAAAGTATATCAGGAACTGTAATCATAAAAATCCGGTAACGTTGCTGCGAAAAGCGCAATAATAAAAACATCTTTTAGGAAGTTGGCATGAAGCTTATTTTATTATATTTAAAATAATCAAGGACTAAGAGCCGTAGTTTATTGAAATCGGTCGAGTATTTTTTTTTTTTAAATAACGGTTAAATAGGGCAATTACAACCATTTTTAGTCGATGTCGCAGCAAGAAAATATTTAGCCCTTTAAGTCATAAAATCGACTGAAAACTTGTTTTGTCGTGAATAAAATATTTGATTTCATCTCTTGTGCGATATATTCTATATGCATTACCTCATGTTTTCATGTAAATGTATGAACTGAGTAAATACAATATTTGTATTTGTATTGCATTGTATCTCAAAGTGAGAAAAATTGAAATATTTTCACTTGCTCTCCGCAATTGTAAACATGTTTTCTCACTTCTCAATGCCATGCACCAATTTGCAATACTATGTCTTTGAACAAAAAGAGGGTTATATTACTTGTATTGACATTGCCAGCTATATTATTCGATTAGTTATCGCCGCTACGGTCTATGCCCATTTATAAATTCAATTCAACTACTATATCGAGCCAAAGTAAAACATTTCACACAGTTGTAATGAATTAATATTGGAAAAAATGTATGACGCATTTATATTTATGCTGACAGGTAAAGCATGTATTTCACATTGTCAATAGCAAAACTTAATGTGGGCCAATTTCTAAATTTTCAATATTTGAGATAAAAGTCCGTTTTCATAAAATCTACTTTCGTTATATACAGTTGTAGTTTAGCAATTATAAGCAATTTAAAAATGTAAACTGAAACTCGTTCCGACTGAACTACCTCTGTTAGATTCAATGAAATGTGTTTTTGTTTAAATTGTATTGTAAAGAGTCAGCGAAGTTTTGCACATAAAAAAGCAATCTCTTTTAAGAATCGATGTTGGGGAAAATTTAGGTTTCGCAGTTAGATTAAGCGTATATTAAGAATCGGTTTCGGGAGAAGAGTGGGGTTGTGCATTTAAATTGCCTGCTTTATTTTGAATGGATGTCGGCACTTCAATTAGAATTAGTGTCTTTTGAGAATCAAAGACTGAAAACAATTGAGGTTTTGCAGTTATATTAAGTGTCTTTTTAGAATCGATGTATGGGGAGAGTGAGGTTTAGTGTCTTTTAAAAAATATTGTTAAGGGGAAATGTGAGGTTTTGCATTTATATGTATTGTCTTATATCGGCAGAAGGTAGCGGTTTTGCACTTACATTTAGGTGTTTTTTAAGACTTATATCAGCAGAAGGTAGAGGTTTTGCACTTACATTTAGGTGTTTTTTAAGACATATCGCCAGAAGGTAGCCGTTTGGCACTTACATTTACATGTTTTTTAAGACATATCGGCAGAAGGTAGCGGTTTTGCACTTACATTTAGGTGTTTTTTAAGACATATCGGCAGAAGGCAGAGGTTTTGCACTTACATTTAGTTGTTTTTAAGACTTATATCGGCAGAAGGTAGAGGTTTTGAACTTACATTTAGATGTTTTTTAAGACTTATATCGGCAGAAGGTAGAGGTTTTGCACTTACATTTAGGTGTTTTTTAAGACTTATATCGGCAGAAGGCAGAGGTTTTGCACTTACATTTAGGTGTTTTTAAGACTTATATCGGCAGAAGGTAGAGGTTTTGAACTTACATTTAGATGTTTTTTAAGACTTATATCGGCAGAAGGTAGAGGTTTTGCACTTACATTTAGGTGTTTTTTAAGACTTATATCGACAGAAGGTAGAGGCTTTGCACTTAGATTCAGTTTATAATTACTTGTCAGGGGAAGAGTAATGTTTTTCCGATTTAAATAATACACTTCTTTTCAATACGGAGAATGCTTATTAAAACGTAAAATGAAACAGGTGACGAGGTATTCGGAAATCTTACAACTAAGAGTAAGATAATGGACCTTTGGAAACGGCCAAGCACGACACATACGAAATATTGCAGTCTCGGTTTGATTGAGATTTAAGGCAATTTCGCAACCCAATCAATAGAATAGATAGTTTCAATACATAATGTGTAAACTGATGTGCTATTACGCTGTCACCCCTGAAAGCTGCGCTAAGCATAACACATGTAGTGTGCAGAACACATGGTTTATTTATAGAACAGATATGTTGTATGTAAACACAGAGTTAAAAAGGTCGCATAAGTTATTACCGAAGGGTATGTTTCAAATGCGTGCGTGCGTTTTTCAATTAATGCCTGGATACATCAGGTGATTTAATGCAAATTTGACGGTAGTATTATACAACAATACTTGACACAAAGTATGTATCATCCCTGTTAAGGTTGCAAATAAACATACTACGGCTTTAAGAATCGCTACCGGGTTTTTCACTCATATAGAAAAATCTCAAGAAAATAATCTCTGAAATAACGAGAGCTAAAGGTCTAATAGTTTGCATATAGCTTAAGCTAATGGTCATATATCATGTTTGTTCAAATTTGTTCAAATGGGCCCAATGGTCACTTGTTTTACATAGGCTTGTGGAAAATTTCAACTTACCATTTTGATTTCAATAGGTCAAGGTCACAGAAAAATAGCACAGTATGGGTTTAAACGTCAATATATTCGGCATATTTCTTCAAACGTTCCACGTATACTCACTCTGGATTCAGAATTA
Organism: Cyrtodaria siliqua; assembly: GCA_037043455.1. Lineage (NCBI taxonomy): Eukaryota > Metazoa > Mollusca > Bivalvia > Adapedonta > Hiatellidae > Cyrtodaria > Cyrtodaria siliqua. The sequence goes on from JAWPHD010011428.1 coordinate 47,172, forward strand.
AACTGTTAACCGAATGTTTTAAACAGAAATAAAACTTTCCATAGAACTGTTTCGTTCATGACAAAAAAGAATATACATGCGGTTTCAGGCCGGCATTATTTTTAGCTGTAGATATAACTTTTGTTAAGGGAACAGTAACTATACCTTCCTCTCCTTTTTAAGAGCTGCTAGTGTAAACACCACTATTTACGCCGCTAGACTCAAATCGAATTTCATCAAATGCCACAACTTAGACCAGAACTCAAATTTAAGCTGTATTACTTGCATTTTCAAAATGCCAGTAAACGTTTGAAGCTCTGGCAATGTTTTGAATTGCTTAACCTTTTTTCTATTTAAGATTGATGGAACATAAAACTATTTAGGCAAATTATAGTTTATAGGAAATCAATGACCAGTCAAAATGATTTTTATAAAAAGCGCTTATTGTTAATTGTTTGCGAGTAATTTGTAACTTGCCAGTTATTTTTTTATGAACTGGCAAAGAAAAACGTTGATGAAAGTGATAAATTTGAGCCCTGTAAACATATGTACATTTACTCTTCACAGCGACTGGGGGTGGGACGTCCGTGGCCGAGTGGTTAGAGTTTCTGACTTGAAGTCACTTGCCCCTCACCGCTGTAAGTTAGATACCTTAGGGGCCAAATAATCATTATGTGAGGAAGCTACCCAGCTGCCTTTCGTAACGTCGGTGGTTCTACCCTCCGTGCACGAAAATTGCGCGGAGGGGCACCTGGGGTCTTCTTCCACTAGTGGAAGCTGGAAAGTTGCCGTATGACCTTAGCCGTTTGGTGCGACTATAAAATCCAATTCAATTCAATTCACAGCGACTGAGAGCGACGGTAAAGATGAGCTAGAGGCGACGTTTTCATCGATGAAACAACCTCCTCTAATTAAACAGTTAAAGGGCATTCTGTCAGAATACCCAGATGGTGGACAGATTATCAAGGTATGGGATGTCCATTGTCTAAATTTGTAGATGTTTACAAAAATTGCTTTACACCCTTGTAATTCCATGGACAATTGATAGTTTAATTGATACTTTCAAATTATACCACTAATATAGTATACATTCTTCTCGTAATAGACATATGCACTGTGAGAGTAATAACCCTTTCATTGATTTGATAGAGAGCTCATCAGCATCGGTATAGGCATCTTACTTTCGAGTAGATTCCTCTGGAGTTTTCTCACATTTTACAGTCGCGGTGCGAAAAACATTACAGTTTATAGGACCGCCCGGTTAATTCCACTACTTGACAGACAGTTAATTAACAGAGTTTTAACTTGCAGAAGGTCACAAACAAGCAAAGAGTAACGAAGCAAACCTGTTGGTGTCATTATACAAAACAATCTACATATTTGTAATAACACAATGTATTTGTTTAAAGGAACTTCTTCAAAATGCGGAGGACGCCGGAGCAAATGAAGTTAAAATCCTGTATGATGGTCGACGAATCAACAGAAAAGTGAACAAAAAGAAAACATATAGGAAGTTTTTTCAGGTAAGTTTATCATAAAATAATCAACATGTCTGTATAATAATAGGATTCACAGGTAGTCAGAATTAAAGAAAAAAGTTTATGTATGAAGACTGAAGTCTTTCTGATACTTACAAGTGGTATAAAAAGGAAATAGTAACACAACGCTTTAGGGTCTGAATAGCAGCAGGACTCAGTTGTAAACTCGACTTTAGGTAGCTTGCTCGACTTCTGGTAGTTTGCTGCAGCAGGACTCAATTGTAAACACGACTGCTGGTAGTTTTCTGCATCAGGACACAATTATAAACCCGACTTCTGGTAGTTTGCTGCAGCAGAACTCAAGTGTAACCCGACGTCTGGTAGTTTGCTGCAGCAGAACTCAGTTGTAAACTCGACTTCTGGTAGTTTTCTGCAGCAGGACACAATTATAAACTCGAATCTGATAGTTTGCCTCAGCAGACCCATTGTTAACTCGACTCTGGGTACTTTGCTGCACCATTTCCTAATTGTAAACTCGATTTCATGTAGTTTGCTGAAACGGGACGTATTTGTAAACTCGTTGTTTTTGTAGTTTGCTGTTGTTGTTTTTTCTTTATCAATTGCTCTTAGAAATGGAACGCAAACGCTATCTCTGTTAAGGAATAGGTATCTCTAAATTTAACTCGTTTAATCTTGTAGTTTTGCATTATTTGCAGTGTAAAACAAACGTATTTAACTATTAGTGGTCAAGTTACGATACATACAGGAGCTGGAACACAATCAGGATTTCCTCGTCTGTTTTCGTATCAGGCTAGGTTTCCGTTTTCGAAAGTCCTATTGACACAAACTGCATTCGATATAAATCGATTAAATTACTTAAATGCACAAAGCACAAAGTTCGATAAATACTGAAATATTTGGGCTATGGGCCAATAAAAATGCTGTCGACGTGATTGTCAAGTTGAAAATATGTATATCTTCGTAACCCAATACAAATGCGTGAAATAGCCTATAAAACCTGTTCAAACATCGATGAAAACGTGTATGTCTAACATTCAGGGTCCAGCGCTGTGTGTATATAATGACGCGCTGTTCACAGAGAGTGACTGGGAGGGTATCAAGATGATATATAGCAGCGTTAAGGAGGATGAACCGCTCAAAGTTGGACGATTTGGATTGGGATTCAAGTCTGTGTTCCACATCACAGGTAAGAAAAAAGTGTTCAAAAGTACGCCCATTTGATAAGAATTCCACATATCAATAATCAATTGTGTTTCAATGTATGCACGTGGGCACATCAGACTATATAGTATACTATGCCCATATTTGGTACTTTACTCTACACAGTTCATGTTCTTATTTTCTTTTGTTACATTTACAGCACCAACTAATAGGAAAAAAATCCGTTTAAATCATTGTTTGCAATTGACCTTTGGTCTTTATCTATGCTGTGATTTATATTGTGCAAAACATATTCCTTAATTTCCTTGATGTTTATGGATAGAGAATTGACGATTATTTCCCACAGTTTAAAGATGCTATAGCACTATATACGGCGTATGGGCGTATACCTAAAGCAAATGGAGGTGGGTTACGCCTGGTTTACTACCAAATTCATGGTCGTAAACCCGTATAAAATGAGGGAAACCTATACCAGGACATCATTTTTAATCCGTCGTTCGTTGTAGCAACATCAATAGCAAAAACATCACTGTCCTAATTATTGAACAATAGTTCGCTCAACACGGGATTCGAACTCGAGACCTCCGGATTGACAATCCGAATACTTAACCATTAGGCCAAAGTGACAAATATAATATATTATACTATATTTCATTTTCACTATATATTCGTTTAATAATGGAGTTAGGATTATTTCTCAATGTTATTTCAATAAATCATACACAGTATATTTTCAGCGTATACTATTCTAATGTTTGAATTTATAATCTGTATTTTCTGGGGCGTTTTATTTCCGAAGGTCTTTGGTGTACGTATGCACGTAGAAACGCATTGAATCGCACACACACACACACACACAGTGGACAAAGGATAACGTCTACAATGCTAACAGTATATCGATAAAAAAAACCGCTGTTGATCACCTGATTGGATTAGACCAATGGCAAAGCGGTGTGATTGTCAATCCGAAAGTCGTGGGTTCGAAACCCGCATAGGCTATACTATTTTTCATTGAATGGGTGTATTTTTTATTGTTACTTTGTCGATCGCAGGTAAAGAAATTAAATAGGTTCGCTATAAAACTGCCTTATATACGGGTTTCCAGCTATATTTTCCGAGCTTGAAACCGCTCGCACGTGCTTTCGGTGCACGCCCACTAGCCTTTATAGAGCTATAGTATCTTTAACGAACATGCTAACATTGGCTCAAACGTTATATACTTTCCTGGATTGTTTACTCCACCTCGCATGTATGGTACTAGATACATAGATTATATCATTGGAAACTGAGTTTACTCGAATTATTAAATAAGGAGACATTTTTTCACAATCTTTATTTTGTTTACTTTTTTTCAAAGAAGTATTACGGTGAATAAACGGACAATTGGATTTTTTCCTCAACGTTTGCGATAGCATATGTTTCGCTTTTACACTTACTCAGCGCAATCCTGTCTCCGGTCAGGACCGGTAGGGGACGTATACGTTACTTTATAGGTAATGGCGATGTGATTGTTTTGTAGATTGTCCATGTGTGATCAGCGGGGACCATATTCTATTAATAGATCCTTTAGAATCAAGCGATAAAGTAAACGCAACAATGGATTTGAAAAAACTTGACCGATACGGGAAAATGGACATTGCTGCACTTTTAGAAGCGCTAGGTGATACATTTGGAATCGATAGAAATGTGATCAAAGAAGGACATTATCCCGGAACCGTATTCTGGTTTCCACTGAGAGACATTCCGTCACCTCTTTCGGAAACATTATACGAGAAATCAAAAGTGATGGACTTGCTTGAAGTGTTCAAGTGCGAAGCAGAGAGCGTTCTGCTGTTCCTCGGGAGCTTGACAAGTGTTTCACTGAATGTAAGAGCCACTGGAAAATCGTATAAAGAAGTTGCTAGCGTTGAACTTGTAATCAATGTTAAAGAAAGAGAGAAGAGAGCATTATTCAAATCGATCATAAGAGATATACCAAAACATTACAATGGAGATCCCTTACATAGTACATATACTGCGACAGTACGGACATTTAGTTGCACGACATCTGGTGAAGTTGAAAGAGACAAAAGCTGTGATTCAAGCTGGTCGATTGTGAACTATTTCATGGGTGGAAATACATCTAAACGTTTCCGTGCTTTAATTGAAGATCCGAGACTTGGGTACAGTCCCTATGTTGGCGTTGCTATGTCTCTGTCTGAGACACGATCATTTGTCGGACATGTATTCTGCTTTCTACCACTTCCAAAAGAGGGACCAACACTAACTGGCCTGCCGGTGCATGTAAATGGTTTTTTTGCCTTGAGTCAAAACAGGCATCATTTAAAGTGGGCTACCGAGGAACAAAGGGGAAAGACGATTGGTGATAAATCTATTTTGTGGAATCAAGCACTTATAAATGAAGCTCTGCCGTTGGCATATGACATTCTAGTTCAGAACCTTGTCAATCAGTCAGAACGTTCAAGAAACACAAAACAAGCAATAGCAAACGTCTATAAATCAGTTCCTGACGAACAGAAAGTGACACCTGCTTGGAAAGGAATTCTACCAGTCCTGTTTGAAAAATTAAAATGCCAGCAATTCCTGTTTAATAGGGACCACAGGTCACCTGGAAAAAGTGCTTGGATAGGATTGCATGAAGCATGTTTCGCAACATTAAAACTCCGAAAGGACGACTTGCCACATGTACGGGATGCGGTTATTAGGGCGTTATTGTTGTTACATCAGAAGTACGTTGATGTTCCTGATCGTCTGTTTGATATTCTCAACCATCAGTATAGAGTAAAGGACTTGTCTCCGAGACAACTGGGTGACCTTTTACGTGCGAATCCGAGTTACAGGAGCATGGCGGATGCAGAAAAAAACGGAGTGCTCCTGTACTTGCTATACGACAAAGATTATAGCAAGATGAAAGGACTGGAACTACTGCCACTTGCATCTGGGGCCTGGACAAACTTTGAGAGATATGGTGAAACGATCTGTATGTGCTCTGCGACAGAGGCGATGTTGTTTCCTGGATTAGAGAATCACCTATTAAGAAGCCCTTCAAACAAGTCTTTAAGTCGCCACTTCGAAGATATATGCGAACAAGGTTAGTATTACCATAAGAGAACTTTTGATAAAAAGGCCAAAAGGTGGCAAAAAATGTTTACAAATGATTACAGCTAACCGCCATAGCATATACATGTAACTTGCCATTTACATTATTGTTGATATCACGCGAAAAATAGGTAAATTTAAAATTGTATTGCATAATAGAAGTGCCTATTACATATTTTCACAGAGGGTACCCGTATATCGACAAGTTTAATCCATAACACTGCAGGGCGGTTTTGATCTCTGTATAACGAATCAGTATGGGTTTTATTACCAACCATATATAATGTAAACCGATAATTGGTTCAGTGTTGTAACAATGTTTGACGGTGACGATTTATCGAATATTTCCACATTACTTTATTTACACTTAGTTAAGGTTTCTTTGAAGGTTTATAGCTCCAAAATTGTTCAATATATATATGTGCAACTTCGTATGTTCATTAACTGTGAAAACCCGTAAAACGCTGACAAAGCCTCACCCCAACAGTGGCACTGATCTTTCACTTTAAAGACACAGTATCTTAATCGATTTGTTTTGGTTGAAGTTTTAGTTAACGTTTATGAAGCCTAACATCTCCAAGACCATAAACGCTATCGCTTTGTAAGCATATCCACATAAAATCTTAATCTGAACAAAAAAATACAGCGGACTAAAAATAATCGAAAATTAAAAATTGCGTTTTTCGCTCTACTGGCCGAAGGTCAGCAGAGCTTATGGGATGGCAAATCGTCCGTCGTCCGTCTGTCCGTCGTTAACTTTTGCCTCGTTAAGACGATAGGGACGATAGGGACTTCATTTTTCATCCGATCTTTACCAAACTTTATCAAATTGTTCATATCAATTGTGAAAAACAGCCAGATCCGACCAGTAACACCGGAGTTATGGCCCTTGATTTAGTTACAAATAATGTATTTTGCCTAGTTAAGACGATAGGGCTTTCATCCGTTCTTTACCAAACTTTAACAGATTGTTAATATCAATGAAATCTCTGAAAAGGTCAAATACCAGCTGTATCGGACCAGAAACACTAGAGTTATGTGCCTTTGAATTATTGAAAAATGTCATTTTCAGCCTTGTGAACACTCTAGCGCCTTCATTGTGTATTCGATCTTTCCTAAACTTTGCGAGGTTGTTGATATCAATGAAAGCTCGGATATTGTTGAAAACCAGTCAGATCAAACAAGAAACACCAGAGTTGTGGCCCTTTTTCAATATTTGGTGATGTACATTGGAAACGCCAGGGGTCGTGGGTTCAAATCTCATTGAAGGCTTTTTTTTCCATAAGAAACCTTGGTTGATGGTTCAATTTTATTAATCTTTTTTTTTTTCTCTCATATTAAAGAAACCTTGGTTCATTTTTCTTTGATTGGGAGCTTAGGGGGCCTTGTTGGATCAGTTTTACATAGAGTTATGGGAAGAATTCAAAAATATTCTTCTCTGAAACTACAAGATATAAAGGTTTAATATTTTTTATTATCAGCTTATGGATCCTCTATCAATTTTGTTCAAATGCTGACCCTGGGGTCAAATTTGGCCCCGCCCAAGGGGTCACAGTTTTACAAAAATCTACTTCTCTGAAACTATAAGAGTCAAATGTTTAATATTTTGTATTTACCATCATATTATAGTCCTCTACCATGTTTGTTTAAATGGTGACCCTGGGGTTAAATTTGGCTCTGTCCCAGATGTCACAGTTTTAAAAAGACTGATATAGGGAAACACTTTAAAAAAAATCTTCTTCTCTGAAACTTCAAGAGCTAAAGGTTTAATATTTTGTATTTATTATCAGCTTATGTACCTTTACAAAGTTTGTTCAAATGGTGACCCTGGGGTTTAATTTGGCCCCGCCTCAAGGATCAGTTTTACATAGATTTATATATAGTGATAAACTTCAAAACTCTTCTCTGAAACTAAACGAGTCAGAGGTTTAACATTTTGTATTTACCATCAGTTTATTTTCCTCTACCATTTGTTCAAATGGTGACACTGGAGTCAAATTTGACCCTATCCCCGGGGTCAAATATTTTACATAGGCTTATATAGGGACAAACTTAAAAAATCTTCTTCTTTGAAACTTCAAGAGCCAACAGTTCAATATGTGTTTATGCATTTACACTCAACTTATGGTCGTCTACCAAGTTTGTTCAAATGGTGACCCTAGGGTCAAATTTGACCCCGCCCTTGGGTCAAATGTCAAACTTGGTTTGAGTGTTTATATTAACGAAAGTTTGATTTTGTTTTAAAGCTAGCCAAACTTGAGCCAAATACATCCCTCCCCAATATCTTGGTAAATGAAGAAATTTTATAGAAAAAAACTAGTTTGATACATGCCATTTGACACACAATCCTTCTATCCCCCCACACCCCACCCACCCTACCCTCCACCCCAACATGGACACTATATAACCAGTAGAGCGGTAAAGGCCCTCTTGGGCATCTTGTTAAATGTAATGAGTATATAATGTGAACCACTAGTTGGCTCGATGTTTGTAACATAACGATAAACGGTGCCGATGTATGAAATGTTCCCACATTACCTTAGTTACACTTTCTTACAAGTGTTTTTAAAGGTTTCTATCTCGAAATGTATCCAATATTTATGCATATATACAAAATAACTTTTTAAATATGTTTTGGTCAAAGTTTCGTTTAACTTTTTAAAAAAAATATACTTATATTGCCTAAGGCCCAGAGTGAGCTATTGTGACAGTTTTCTTGTCCGTCCGTTCTTCGTCCGTTAACTTTTCCTTAAACGACTTCTCGTTAACCACTTGGACGATTCCTCTCAAGAACCACGTAGCAGATTCCGACTCTTTCTCGTTATTAATGATCGCCAACCCCTTGAATATCAGGGTTTTTTTTCAAATGTCCCGGGGTCAAAATAGGTGCACCCCGGGGGTCCAAAGTTTGTATTCGGAGATTTTGCATATTTGCTCGGCATATATAGGAGAAAACAAATCTTCTTCTCTAAAACCACATGGCACAGAGCTCTCATATATTGCATATATCAACAGCGTATGGTCCTCTACCAAGTTTGTTCAAATAGTGACTCTGGGGTCAAACCTGGACCCGTCCCGGCGGTCACATTTTTACATAGAATTATATAGGAAAATCGTTAAAAAGTCTTCTCTGAAACTACAAGAGCAAGACGTATACTATTTTGCATGTAGCATTAGAATATATATGGTCCTCTACCAATTTTATTCAAATGGTGATCCCGGGGTCAAATGTGACCTCTGAGTTCACAGTTTTACATAAAATTACATAGGAAAAACTTTAAAACATCTTCTCCGAAACTACAAAAGCTAACGGTCTAATAGTTTTCATGTAGGATAAGCCAACGTTAAGTGTGTTCAAATGATAAGCCCGTGATAAGTGTGGCCTCGCCCCAGGCGTCACATTAACTACATAGACTATATAAAACTTAAAAAGGAAATTCTGAAACAACAAGGCATGGAGCTCTCATATATTGCATGTATAAAAAATTGTCTAATTCGGTCACTGTTTTACATAGAGTTATAAAGGTAACGCTTTAAAACAAAACAAAAACATATAATATTTTCTTCTCTGTGACAACAATCATACACGTATTAAGCATGAACAGACCCATACAATCATTCAAGTAGCAGGGTCCGTCCATATTCCTTGGAACATATCCCCTGTGTCATCACTTGGAAACCATTGTTATACTCACCCTCTACCATATATACACTTACTGGGCTTGAACACACGGATACTACCATATTAACAAGCATTGGTCCCGGGGTCTATCTCCCCCTTGGTGAAATAGCCCATGGGTCATAACTTGGAAACCGTTGAGATCTCCACACTATAACCATATATATATATATTTACTGGGCTTGAACAGACGGGTACAACCATCCAACCAGCATCGACCCAGGGGTCCAGCCTCACTGCTGGGCAAGTAGCTTATGGGTCATAACTTAAAAACGTTGAGATCCCCATACTATAATCATAGACACTCACTGTTCATGAACAGATGGATACAACCATCCAACCAGCATCGGCCCTGGTCTCTAACACTACCCATGGGGACGTAACCCTGGGACATAAGTTGTAAACTGTTTTAACAGTATACATAATATAATCATCCAACCAGCAAATGCCCCAGGGTCCTTTCCCACTCCTGGGGTCTTATATCCTGGGTCATAACTAAATATATATATATACTTACTGGGCCTAAACACTTTAAGTCGGGTGAGGGAATTTGCTATCGACTGCGTGATCTAATTACGTTATAAAAATATAAGCTTGTTTGACATTTTTTTCATCTTTGTTAAGATCATTAGGTGAGCGATGGCCGTCTTTTTTCTCATTATGTAATTGAACACTGATTACTAATTTTCAAATGTCCCCCGTATATTGCCTTGACATTGTCGCAAGATGACCCTAGTGTTTGGGGCTAACTCAGGAAAGAATCAATTACGGTGAATGCATTTACATAAGATTAATGCAACTTTTAAAATATGTTAAATATATATACAATTATCTAAAAAACCAAGCGAAAACACAGATGAACTATGAAAAGAATGTTCTCATGAACGTTTAAGACGTTCTTAGTATTGTAACAAATACTGAAGGTGCCGACTGATTATATATGACACTAAAGTGTTGTTAAAGCTATAACAATGTTGATCTATGATCTAGCGCGATAACTGTGATGCCTGAGAGCTCATGAAGACGATGATGCGCGAATTCAATGGATGATTGTCATCAAATGCCTTCTATAAGAGTTGATGACGCGATATGTAAGATGATTAACCTCCACTGAGGTTGTGGGTGATGTTCCTCCAGTGAGGACTGATAACGGGCTCACCTTGTGTCCCGGGGGTTGTCGCTTCTAGAACCTGGCCATGCTGCGCAGGTACGGGGACCGTCTCCACCGCTCTTTACGTTATACGTGGACGCTTAGCTCCACTCATGAATATCCAAACCTGGATGGCTTAGGCTGTAATTATACATACGTTTTAGATGTCGGTTGACAAACATAACAATCTTGCATAATTATCATTACCCAAACAAATCATTATTCAATAAATATATGTAAGCTGTACTAATGATGAGTAGCAATGTATACATATTCTACAACGCCATGTATACGCCATGTGCGTCGCTGTTAATCAATGCCCCTAATACATGTAATATATCAAATCACTCGTATATTACACTCACTGAGTTATGCATGCACACATGTATGTCAACTAATGCCCACATTATACGACGCTATGCATACGCGTCGAACATTTATATTAGTCACTCATCTCATTGTTAACTAATGTTAACAATCGTGTATTACAATCACTGAGTTATACGCCAACGTTAACTAATGTACCTATTATACAACGTTATCAAATTAATATTGTTTTACAATTAATAATCAATTACAATAATGACATCTAGTAAAGTAACTTCAAAATCATATGCTAGTCTCAAGTGAATGTTTGAGAAACATCAAAGCTAACCGGATGTCGTAACCGCCAAACAAGATGGCGCCGCCCACTGAATACAAATGTACGATAAAAGTTAATAAAATAAATACTGACCACATATTGCCTGTGAATTTCGCTGTCCAACTCCTGCTCCAAACAAAGCATCTATCAAGCAATCCCCGGCCAAAACTAGAAGACAATGGATTTTATAGCAAACGTTACGCCCAAACCATTATTTCCTCCGTTCAGTCCGTGACAAACGTGGCTAAATCTGCAGTATTGAATTCTACACGAAAGGACCCTTACACAAGTTTGCCTTTCAAGGGAGATATACCTATACGTTTACATGCATTAGCACAAAACTAAACTTATTAAACGGCCCTTATTAACGGCCACTTAAAATGTGCACGGTTTTCCGTGTTACCTGAATATATCATGAACATTGTGAATTGGTTTCAACTGAACAATGAATTAGGGTGTAACTAACAGCTTACAAGAGCTATGTACGACCAATACGCTCTACCCGTGACATTTTGTGACAGACATTTAGTGCAAACATGTCCTGGTGTTACCCCTACCCGTCAGAACCTGTCTCAACTGACTTTAACCTTGGCCTTCTGATCCATGAAACTTAATCATTGTTATTTTAAAAATAAGTATAAAGTCGAAGAGGTAATGCAGCTTTTACAGAACACAGTAACCCCAAAACACGCAAAACAACAAACATGAATGGCAATGTTAATAAGGAATAAATGTATATGACGTCACAAACACAAAAAGGGTTGACAATAGGGCTTCCGCCTTGGAACGGTCAGTGGCAGAAAAGGCCGCTGAGAGTTTAAACTAGGTTCACAAACCCCACACTTACGCTACTGTCATCGCAATAAAACGGGACAGTGTAAATAAATAAATCCCCGCCATGAACTATACTATAACCAACAAGGCAATATAAGTAAAACACAAAGATGCTAGTGTATATATAAATATAAAAAGAATACAAAGTCTTGTTTTGGTGGTATTCAAAATATTAATTTTATATTTGTTGTATATATTTACTGTACCATACCCCTCCGACCTCTCCCTCCCCTTCCCTCTTCCACAACTGGCATTGACCTTGTGATGTTTCCCCTCGTCGTTACAGGAACATTCTCGAAGGTGTTTCGTGAATTCGTGTTCATTATATCCTACCTCCGTTACACTCCACCACCCCTACTTATGAATAACTGTGAACCCGCTGGGCATTTCAGCCTGTAGCGATGGTCTTCTTTTCTGAATATTAATCTGTATTGTTTTTATTTCAAGGTACTTTTCAGATAATGACGTTGACTGGTGATATGGCTGCAAGGCTGATACAACACACCATGGATCTACACCTTGACAGAGGAGTCACTAAGACAATAACATCATCATCAACCCTGACTGTCGAGTGGTTATGCAAGGTTTGGATATTTATCACTTCTCGTGGCATTGTTTCAAAATTCAGAGATGTACCCCTAATTCCACTCCTGAAGCATGGCACTTGGGCGAAGCCAAAGGAAATACAGTTACTAAGCCTAACTGAAAATATGATCCTAAAGGACAATGAATGCAAACGCTTACCTGAGGAGGTATGTGCCGTTATGGAGGCGTTATCTGTAAAACTCCTGCCATCGTTACCTGATTGGTTACCAAGGTCAGAAGTCAGACACCATGTGCTGATACCTAGTCCAGCATCAGCTTTGAAAGTACTTTCAAAGATATTTCAGTCGCCAAGTAAGATAAACGTGATTGTATCTTTTAATAAGGATTGCAGTACAACAAGCCGAGATGCATTGGCCCATTACTTGCATGGCGTGGTTGACATAGACATGAATGCAAAAGAGATGTTGAAGTACCTGGAAATATTTGTGGAAACTGATTCTCTTAACTCTGCCTCTAAATATGTATCTTTAACCGAAAACATCAGTTTCGTCAGCATGAAAGACTTTCCAGTGAAGTATCCACGATCATTCATTGATGCAAACCATGGTTTTAAAAGACTGCTACTGACTCTTGGGGCAAAGGAAGTAAGTCATAACCATTTGATTCTCGAAACGATGCATGTTATCCAAGAAGGAAAATACACCCAAACTGAAGTAATTTTTTTCATGAAGTATTTCGTCAAAAAATTTCAACTGTTTGAAGAGAACGACGCAATAGTGTCAGTTGCAAAGGAAATACGATTCCTTAAGACAAGTTCCGGCATGAGAAAGGCATCAGAGTTGTTTAATCCAGATGACAAAACTCTTCAAGATCTATTTACAGGTGAGCCAAGATTTCCAGATAGCGTACAAATTTCATATCCTAGAGACATTTACACTCTGCAATGTCTCGGTTTGAAAGATATTGTATCTGTCAATGCAGATCACATACACGAAGTGGCGGTAATGCTTGATAACTGGTCGCGATCAGGTCGACGTGGTGATGACGTTCAGAGAAAGGCTAGAGCTTTTCTATATTACTTGAACAGATACCCTTCTGAACTATCCCAACGTGATATCAATTATGATACTCTCGCCAATCGAATATCGAATCTGCATTGTATCCTATACAGTGAAAAGAGAACGCCATCGTTTCCTGGATGTTTACCGTGGTACTCGTATCCTCGAGTGTTATGTAAGCCATCAGAAGTGAAAGATGCAAGCAAGTGCTTGCTTGTTGGGTCTACAATGCCAGTCGTTGCTGATGTTACTGCTGTTGTTTCAGAAATATTTGGCTTGTACCACGATCCACCGGTGAAAAATGTATTACAGCAATTATCTATTGTAAAAGATATCTTCCACGTTGATAACCAAACGGATAGTTTGATAATCGTGAAAGCCATATACCAGTTCATGGAGCGGAAAAGCAGTAGCATTGCGCAAACAAAGTTGAAGGAAATAAAAGAAGAAGTCTGCCTTAAACAGCTAATATGGAACGGAGAAGGGTTTTCCGAACCCAAGCACATCGTTGTTAAAAAAACTTCACAAGATATAGATTTACGACCTTATTTCTATACAATTCCGGAAGAATTCTTCGCTTTCCAACAGTTGTTTTACACATTGGATTGCTGTAGGGATCAAACCGTTGACGTTTTATTGAACACTATTTCAAGTATTGACAGGCAACATCAATTCCGCAGAGATCAGTTAAATTCCAGCAAAGATTTGACCATGATTGGGAAACTTCTACATAGGTTTTCGTCTAGTGACAGAAAACAAGATCAAATAAATATTAGCAAAGACCTGACGCTTATTGGGAAAATTCTAAACAGACTTGCTGAAAGGAAAGACGAATTGGAAGGGAAATTCCGTAATATTTTAATTCCAATAGAATCTGAAGACTCTGACACAATAACTTTGAAACATGTAGATGAGTGTGTTTATGACAAGGATCCACAATATTTTACACCAGAGGAAGGGGAAGAAAGAGTGTTCATTGTACACGAAAGCGTATCTATACACACAGCGAAAGAACTTGGTGTCAGATCGCTAAACAGAAAGGCATTATCAGACACAGAGAAAATTGGTTATGAAGCGTGGGGTCAAGATGAACCACTTACTACTAGAATCCATACACTGCTGAAAGAGGGGTACATGGACGGGTTGTCGGTTCCAAAGGAGTTACTACAAAATGCTGATGATGCAGGTGCAACTATTGTCAATATTTTATATGACGAAAGGACAAATGAAGACGCACAAGAACGCCTTCTAAGTAGAGGAATGAAGGAGTGTCAAGGACCTGCTCTGTGGGTGTTTAACAATGCAGAATTCTCAAGAGAGGATTTGATAAATATCACAAAGTTAAATGGAGCAACTAAGGAAAAAGAGGCTAGAAAAATTGGAAAATTCGGTTTAGGGTTTTGCTCTGTTTATAATTTAACAGATGTTCCAAGTCTTGTGAGTGGAACTAACATAGTTATGTTTGACCCTCATATGACATATCTTGAAGAAGCGCTACCTGGAAACAGTCCGGGATTAAAGATAGACCTAAGCAGACCAAAGAATAGAATGTTAGTGAGAAGACACAGGGATCAATTTAAACCCTTCGAAGGTATCTTTGGATGTAATTTATTTGGAAACAGATTTTCTCCATTTAAAGGCACTTTGTTCCGATTCCCTCTTCGAACGTTTGAACAGTCGCAAAACAGCAAACTCAGTGCAAAATTCTACTCAAGGCAAGAGGTACAAGAACTCCTTAGAATGTTTATCAATGCTGCTGGAAATTTTCTCCTATTTACTCAAAATATACAAGAAATTGACTTGTTTCATTTACCACAAGGTGCATCTGTTAAGGATCAAAAACTGTTGTTTTCTATTTCACGACAGTGTTTAAAGTTTCAAAGCAAGACATTGATTCCAATAGCGGAAAATGTTTTGTCGAGGATATCAATCGAAAAGAAAAAGGAGAACTTCACTGAAATTCAAAAGAGAAACATAACACAGAACATAACTGAAACGGCAAAGGACGTTATACCAAACCTAGACTGTGAACAAGCAACGGCAAAATCATCATGGATAATTGCATGGGCGTCTGGAACAAAAGAGTCATTGGCTCTTTCAAAAACTGTAGACAGATACGCTTTCCCATTGTCGGCAATTGGTATTCCATGTAGGGAAACAAAACTGTTTGATCCCATAGAGCTTATAGAAGGTCATACAGGATTCTACACAAGTGGTCACATATTTTGCTTCCTACCTTTACCTTTAACAACTGGCCTTCCGATGCATGTTAATGGCTCCTTTGACGTCACGTCAGATCGTAGACATCTGCTATCACTGACTGAAGACGATAAAGGACCACGAAGCAACAAATGGAATAACGCATTGATGAAAGACTCGTTGGTAAATGCATTTATGTGTTTACTGCTCGCTTTGTCACAAAATGCGTCCCCATCGTACATATATCACAGCATTTGGCCTACGGAATGTGAAAGCGTCGTTACGCCATTTAAGATACAGTTTTTCAGGCGGATTGTGACGGAAGACATACACGTGTTCAAAGGAAAGACCAAATGGACTGCTTTTCATGATGTCACTTTTTTAGACCCGAAAATAAGAGAATGCCAAAACATAGGTCAGATTGCATACGATATGTTAAACAGCTTCACAGCAAGACATGCAAAAATATTTGTTGAGATGCCTTCGAAGATCCTTTCAGCTTTGATGGACAATGACAACGATACGACACAAGTTGTGAAACAGGCGATTATAGATGAGAAAGAAATGCTAATTGTCTTTTTAAATAACATTCAAAATCCTTTTTGGACTATGAGAAAAATTCAACGGGACCAAATGATAATACACGCCTTGCAATCAAATAGTAAAATTGTTCAAAACATGATTACCGAAACTCCGTGTGTACCATCAGAACCAAATGGTATACTACGAAAGCCTGGAGAGCTAGTTCATCCTTCGTGCGATGTTGCAGGAATGTTTCTTGCATCCGATGGAAGATTTCCCATCAATGACAAATGTTTTCGGTCCAAACTAATACTTGACAAGTTAGTAGGGGTAGGCATGATCGCCAAATTTCTACCAGAAAAACTTCTTGTAGAAAGATGTGAGTCGATTAGCAATATCGCTCAAATATGTTGTGACTGTGCTCATACTAGATATGTGCATATCATGAAATACCTGAGTTCATGTGGTTTCGAACAGCCCTTAAAGGACACAACGTTGACAAATATTAAAGGAACGCATATGCTGCCAGTGTTGACCCGACCAAAGAGCTGGGCCTTTTCGTGGAAATCCGATAGTTCTTTGGACATAAAATGCTTCCAGAAAACCATTGTCTGTGACTATCATCCAAAACAAATTCGAGATACAATCGTTCTTGGAAAACCTGAGCATTTATATAGACAGACTGGAATGGACTGTGTTGGGTCTATTGAAAACTTGGTAGATGAACGTGTGTACGCGGCATCCACCTTTTTTAATTCAAAGAATCCATTGATTAGTATATACCGAGTGTTAGGTGTAAAAGGAAACGCTTTGAGTGAAATTCCAGTACATCAAATTGTAAAACAAATAAGTATACTTTCAGAGGAATATTGTGACAAAGACAATCAGTTTGAAGAGATATCAAGAATATATAGGCTGACATTTGACCATTTAGTGACAAGACTAAGACCAGAGAATGAAGATGGCTTTGTTGAAAGTATTCAAACTCTTCATAACAAACCCATCATTCTGATAGGAAAAGAACTTTTTTTGCCACGAACAGTTGTATACAACGTCAAGGAAGAATGTGCCCCTTACTTAAATCGTCTTCCAAAATGTGAACAGATGGACAAAGCAAAACCTTTGTATGGCGCAATTGGTATTCGAGAAAACTTTGCAGTCAGTGATATTGTCGACGTTTTGAAAATCAAGAAGGACAGATGGAATATCGAAAAATGTGGGGAAATTGATGTTATTAATAAACTCCTCCTTAATGTCGAAGAGAGTATTTCAAAAGAAAAAAAGACATATAAAGATTTTGAAAATGTCCGTGAGTTTATAGTAGGTCCAGATATAGAAGGTTTTCTGTGGCCTACTTATGAACTCGTTATTGATGACACAGATTTCAGAACTCGTTACAATATGCATATATTGCATGGGCGAATTGCATCCGACCTCGCAAAAGGATTAGGGGCAAAGTTTAAAAACAGGAAATGTCTGCAGAACATTTCACACGGAATACGATTTGGGCAGAAGGAAAAACTAGTCACCCGCTTAAAGAAATTATTAAAAGCGTATCCATGCGATTCAAGTATCATGAAGGAACTTCTTCAAAATGCGGATGATGCTAATGCAACAGAAATACATTTTATTAAAGATTACCGCACACATCCAACACCTAAAACACTTGGCATCAGCGATAAGTTACAAGGACCAGCGCTTTGTGTTTTCAACAACAGTTACTTCAAAGGAGAAGACTTTGAAGGAAT
Source organism: Cyrtodaria siliqua (assembly GCA_037043455.1). Taxonomy (NCBI): domain Eukaryota; kingdom Metazoa; phylum Mollusca; class Bivalvia; order Adapedonta; family Hiatellidae; genus Cyrtodaria; species Cyrtodaria siliqua. The sequence continues at coordinate 65,289 of JAWPHD010011428.1, forward strand.
ACACAATTTGGGCGAAGGAAGCAAATCTGGTGATCCAACAAAAACAGGACAGTATGGTGTAGGATTCAACGCAGTGTATCATTTGACTGACACCCCAACATTCATGGCAAAAGGACCAGGACTAGATCATGGAGGTGCTCTGTGTATATTTGATCCTCTGTGCACACACATTCCAGATGTGGACCAGGATGAACCAGGAATGCGATATGAGATTGATGGTCTGAGAGAGGATTTTCCAGAAATTTTATTAGGATTTAAAGAAATTGAGGGATTGTGTTTATCAGAAACCGGGACGATCTTTCGACTCCCATTGAGAACTGAGCACACCGTGATAAGCAAAGAAGAAATGTCAATTGAAAGACTGGATCAAATACTGGCAGCACTCGTGGACGATATGTTTGAAGCCCTGCTGTTTGTCAAGAAGGTGAATTGTATCAAGATTTCTAATATTACATCTGGACAACTGGTTGAGGAATATTCAGTTCGTGTGGTTCTTTCAAAGGAAGATCGCAAAATAAGGGAGAGTTTCTTTGATGAAGTCCATAATATCGTGGAATCTAACAGGACAGACAAAGTTGCAAATGTAAAGGTTGAGCCGATAGAAGCTCGATACGAAATGAAAATTGAAGATAATAGAGGGAAAGAGAAGAAATGGTTTGTTGTACAGAGGTTTGGATTTGGACCAAACCAGAGCTTGCCAGAAGAGATAACACACAAATTCAGGAATGGTGAACTGGGTAGTCTGCCGATAGGTGGAATTGCCATGGAATTGTCGGAATTCTGTACTGATAACAAACGTACGGATCAGCATGCCAGGTTGGGAACAAATCAACGTCAGGAACACGTGCGGAATGAGTGTAGTAATAAATCTGGTAAAGCATTCTGCTTTTTGCCTTTACCAATTGAAACAGGACTTCCATTTCATGTAAATGGGCATTTTGCACTAGATCATGAGTCTCGTAGGGAATTATGGAAAGACGGATACAGAAATCAATGGAATGAATGTCTGTTACAGTACACAATAGCGCCTGCTATGGTCGCAGCAGTTCAGTATCTCCATACGTCTCTAATTGATGCACATTTAAAGGCTATTACTAGCTGGCACATCATGCATACGTTGATGGAACGCTATCATGCAATGTTTCCTTTGTGCGATAATGCAAAAAACGACTTTTGGAAATGCGCAGTTCGTCAGTTCTACAAGTTTGTACTGGAAAAAGAAATTAAACTATTTCCAATAGTTCAGTCTGATAAGAAAGCGTACGATACTCAAAACCCAAAGCAAAAAACAACATTTACAATTTCCTGGACGCCTATTACATATTCTAGTGGAACCTTTCAGGGTGTGTTCAATGACATATCGAAGCACATGGCACCAACGCTGCGTTTTAGTGCAAACATGTCATATTCGGCCGTAAACCGACAAGATGTGTATGTTTTACAAGACATACTTAAAGACATAGGAATGAAATTGATACAGACTCCAATTGAAATACTCAAAACGATTCATAAAGTAGGATTTGAAAACATTCCGACAGCAAACCCTATGTTTGTGATACAGTTTCTTAAATCGCTTGAAGATGATCACATCGATAGTTGCAGTATTGGAAATGTCAATGTCACCATAAACCAAACAAAGTTTCGTGATGTAAAGAATTTAAAGCATGTTGTGCGATACATTATGCAAGAGAATGAATATTATGCACATATTGAAGGTCTCCCAATATTGCTTACAGCGGATCTGGTTTTGAGGAAGTTTACGTCAGAAAGACCCATATATCATCTCAAGTTCCGTAAACTACTACCAGCCTCGTCATCGCAGATTCTTCATAATGAATTTCTGACTTCGTTTGATCAAAAGGAATTATATGACAAAGGATTCATTAGAAAACTAGGAGTTTCTGACTTCATTCTTTTGCTTCCAGACTCATATAGTCCTGATCAGTTTGCAAGACAAAGTAACATTCTTTGGAACAAAGAACGTAGTTCTCCAGTATCCCCTCAATGGATACGAGAACTATTTGAATTTCTGTACGAAGAATCTAAGAATCACGAGAAGTTTCAAACAAACATGCAGCAGTTAAACCAGTGGTCATTTCTTCCCTCTACACAGCAGAACGGGCATCAGACAAAGGATGAGCTTATTCCGATTGCAAAATCACATTGCTTAGTGCATCGCAGTTGCATGCAAAATGCCGAACTCGCATCCGTTTTTGACAAAGTTTGTTTGCCCACACTTGATATTTCGGTATTTGAAGGGTGTGCATATGCCTCGAGTTTGAAGTATGCAATTGAAAAGGTCATATCTTCTACTGATAAGCCATATGAACTACTACTGTGCTTGCTCCACTACAAGGACAGAATAGCCGTCAGTAGTCTAAGCAGGGAAGACGGACTGAGTGTTTTATCATATTTTGCACGAAATATAAATATTCTGCTGAAGAAAAACGACGATTCACTGAATAGCAAATTACGTTCTCTTCCACTTTACCTAACTCATCAAAGGATGTATGTAAGTTTAGAGGATGACGACGACATACTGGTTTTGCCGGATGACATTCCGCGCGATGGATTGCAAGAATGGGCAAGTTCAACAGGAATAACGCTATTGAAAAAAGCTGAAGTACTCAAACCCTTATATGAGTTCCTTAATCTTTCGACATCGAATACGCTAGATGTGTACAAAAATAAGATTTTGCCGACGGTGAATCAACTCCCACGAGTTTCCTGGTTGGCTCACATACGCTTCATAAGAGATTGTTTACTTAATTCGTTCATGGGATACAACAAAAAACAAAAGAGAATAATCAGTCTTCTAAAACAGCTTAGATTTGTAGACGTCAATGGTGACATGAAAAGAGTAGATGAGTTATATAATCAAGACCATCCCGTGTTTAAGGTTATGCTGGAGGAAACAAATTTCCCACCAATAGAGTTCCGTACGATGGAATGGGAAAAACTGTTTATCGAGCTTGGACTCAACGTCCAGCCAGACGATCGCATGATGATACGCTTTGCTAAAGAGGTAGAGCTTGATTCTCGTAACGGCATGAATGCGAGTCTGTGTGAAAAGTCGGATGTAATTGTAAAGCATTTCATTTCAAACGTATGGAAAGCTAGCACACTGACTGCGATAAAAACAGTTCGCTTTGTAGTTCCATACCAAGTGGATACAGAAATGAAAAACATATTACGCCAACCAGACGATGGTTCTCGACTTGTTTGTTTTGAAACGGCAGTGTCGTGTGTGCATCGACGGTTGTGCTGGACAAGTCTTTCATTGCTTCCTGAATGGGTTTGCTCGATGCACGATAATGTTGTTCGGCAACTTGGTGTTTATGATGAACCTCCCTTGGACAAAGTTATTACCCACTGTCAAAACGTATGTGAAGCCTTTAAAATGCAACTGGAACGAGAACAAGTTTCTAAAGATTTTGTGAAAAGACAAATGGAACAATTCTACAATTTCTTTGAGAAACACAAAAACGAGACTGACAAAATAGTACAACGGCTAAAACACACACCATTCATATACATTCCAGAAGAAGCTGAACTTGTGATGGTTAATGAAATTGTAATAGAACTTACTAACGAGGAGGAGGTAAAACCATATCTTTTCAAAGCACCAACATACTACGGTAGGTATTACGATTTTTTCATAAGGATTGGGACAAAAGAAAAAGCAACGTGTCTGCACTATGCTTCCATACTGAACACTTTAAAAGCGAAGGTAAAAGAAGAAGAATTGCTGACACCTGAGCTTCATATTACGAGAAAAGCAGTAACGAATTTGTTCACCAAGTTGAGCATTGACCAAAGCATGAGTTCAGAGATAGGAAGGTTATATCTTCCAGACAGACAAAGAACACTTGTTGATTCAAAAACACTAACAGTGTCGAACAACGATGACATTGAACAGAGAATTGGACAACATATTAGCATAAATTATTTTATCGGTTTTGAAAAACTTGAAATAGACATATTAGATCAAATTCGTCAATTCGAGAATTTGCCAGAAAATGTACGACCGGAGTTTCTGACAGATGTAGTCACTGAACAAGTTTGTACAGCTGACATGATAGTGATAGAAGACGATAGATTTGCGAGATTTTTGGAATACTACTTGCAGTCAACAGAATTTATCACGGGCGTGGTACGCCTGATAAAACATCAGCTAAGACATTCAAACCAGCAATTCAATGACATTCAGCTGGCTTCTGTCGTCTCCCGTCTTCAGAATGTAAACATTTCAAAAGTGTCAGGTTTAAAGACTGTACTTAAATACAGAGATAATATTGTTGACGGTTCTGAGCGTGAAAAGCTATGCACCACTAGCCTATCCAATGATGCAGGGATAGAAATGTATACCATGTACTTTCAAGCAAGAGTTAATGACGTAATGGATATAACTGATTTGACTGAAGAAGATGGTGGTCTTGTCGATTTAATACAACAATGTGCTGATAATGGGATTACTCGGGAAAAATACATAACCTGTATACTTCGATTGATAGATACTCCATCCTGGATAAAAGAAAAATTGGACAAGCTTAGAATCGACGATTACGATCTACCTCTGGACTTGAAAGTGTCTGCATTTCCCAGACCAGGAACGTATGTGGAAGAAAGATGTTATCCTTTCTTAGAGCAAGGAATATATCCGTTCAAAATGCATGAATACAAATGCGTCGCACTGGAGTTGGAAGACGATGAAATGGATAATGATTATGATAGTGGTGATGATGTATATGGGCCGGTTTATATTTATGTGCACATAATAAGAGAGGAACAAATGCCTGACAGAAGATCGCATTTGAGGCTGCAGTATGTTATAGACACAGGAAACAACGATATGAATTCCGAAACAGTGCCAATATATCGCCTGTATAGGTTTGTCCGAAAAGACTCAGAAGTAGTATCAGATGTCGTCCGATATGATGACGAGCCTATAGGTGCAGTGGCATTTGACGAGAATTGTCGGCGCATCAGACAAATGTTGATAGAAGCGTGGGCGCTGCCGGAAATAGAGAGGAGAAGGGTCATTAGACGTCTACTGATGAAGTGGCATCAAGACAAGAACTGTGGTAATGAAGAGTACTGTAAACGAGTGTTCAACTACATTAAGGAAGTAGTAATTAAACTTGAACATAATGAACATACATATCGAGGACACTGTTACTAATGAGACAGGAAGAACCGCCCCGGATACGTCTGGTTCGTCGTATTACGGAATGGGGTGTAACATAAACCGTAGAGCTCATCAATATGCGAGGGCTTTCCGCGAAAATATTGGCGAATACAATAGATCGCAGAGGAGTGGTATTTACGCCCATCATTCAGGAAATAGGGCAGTCAGACCTGATCTTGGGGAGGCCAATCGCTGGTTACGACAAGCAAAGAATGATTATAGAGCTGCTCAAGTGTGTTTGCCTACAGTGAAAGATGTTGACGGCTTTAACTGGATTTGTTACACATGCCATCAGGTAAAGTTACTGTCTTCTTTTATTTTAAAACAGTGTGTATTTAAAATTTAAAATAGTTCATTCCAACAATAGCAGCAAATACAATGTTAAGTTTAGAATAAATATAAACGTTTTATACAAAATGTAAACAGTTTACTGATACAACATTTAAGATATCTTTTACCATGAATTGCAATCTATTTTATAAAGGCATGTGAGAAAGCTTTGAAAGCGGCTTGCTTTTCAAAGGACGGAAATTGTGCACCAAGGACGAGTCATATATTGACGTCGATAGCTTCCAATCTGACCCCTGAGATGATGGAACAGGTAGTCTATTTTAATCAAAATACAGATACTGGAAACTTCAAGCATTGTCAAAAAATGTATATATCCATGAAATATTTCTCTTAAAAATGCTGTGACACAATAAGTAACCATTCACTAGTATGCTATTTCTTTCTTTTTTTGCGTACGAAATAAATACATTAATAACTGACAATAGTATACATTATAAAAACATGTTTCTAAAATGTATGTTTTGTTCATTATTTATTTTGAAATGGAAGATAAAAAAATGATTAATAAATATACATAGTTCTTTACTGTGATTTTCCAGGCAAGAGTATTAGAGAACAGACTAGGAGAACACACTCGTATGCGATACCCCGACAGCGTGTCGCGCCCAAAAATTCCCTCCGACATGTTCAAGTTAGATGATGCAGAGTTCTCCATTAAAGTTGCGAACAAACTTCTTAAACTGGCGGATGAATTTATTCAGTAATTTATCAGAATCTGAAAAAGCAACGACAGGTATCGTTGTTTTCATTTTGCAAGGGACTGAATGTTATTCTATTTACACAACTATCATAACGTATGCAGTGATTGTTATAATGGCGCTTTTAACAGACAACTCGCTGTTAAATGGACATTTACGATAGACAGTACTGATGTGATATTTTACATGTTCATTTTTTAAAGAACTAATATATTTCCGGATGGATAGTATTTGTGTTGAAATTATAATAAGTTAGGTTTCAAGTGCATATATTGGGAGAGTTATTGTTTTAAACTTAAGGTTTAATTATATATGTTTAATGCTTACGGCTTAATTATTTGTAACTCGTTTTATGCAATGTATGGTGTATTGGTATACCGTGGGAGTGAGCTCCGTTCAGTATTAGATGTACATAGTGGTTTTGCAGTGAAAGCTAAGACAATGTTGTATTTTGTCTTGTCTTTCGTTGTCTGGGATATTCATATAGACAATGATTGTCATAGATGGAGTTCATGGTTACTTTGTGTATATACAACTATTGTTAGTTATGTTATTGTTATAGAAACTTAGCTTTTACATGTTAATTTGTAACTGTGTTCCTTATGAGGGGCCGTATCGCTTTTTAATACAATTCAGTGATAGCACCTATTTGAATCTGTGATATCACTCATTCGAAAAGGTGATATCACTGATTCAAAACGAAAGGGTGATATCACCTATTGAATGGTGATATCACCTATTTGAATGATATCAATAATTTTAATATGTGATATCAATGATTTAAAACGAAATGGTGATATCACCTATTGAATGGTTGATAACATTCATCCGTTTTCATTCAATCATTCGAATCATATCACTGATTCGAATGGATGATATCACCCATTCAATAGGTGATATCACCCATTCAATAGGTGATATCACGCATTCAGAATGAATCGGTGATATCACCTATTCGAATCAGTGATATCATCGATTCGAATAGGCGATATCACCAAATGGTATTAAAAAGTAAAACGGCGCCACATAATTCCTCAGCTCATAGTTGTGTAAATACATTTGAATGTGATATTATGAAATAATATGAACCGACGCAGTCACCTTAAATTCGCATTATTAGATGAAGACGACTAAGCACGACTATAATAGCCTTTGCGTCCATTGTAAAAACAGATCAGACTGCGAGTAACTCGGTGTTTGTTTACAATGTCCGGCTGCTGATCAGTCATTTCCCCCAAAACACTCCTTTGTCACATAAATGGAATGGTCTTAATTCAAAGAAAGATCAGTCCATTATATATATGTAGCGGGTTAAGGGTTAAAGTATAAGTCTACGCAGACTATCGAGTAGTCTACGGTTTTCTTACGAGACTGCAATATTTCGTATGTGTCGTGTTCGGCCGTTTCCAAAGGTCCACTTTCATACTCCTTTTCTTACACACTGCTATGAAAATGCTGTTTGCGATTGCTGAAACTATTAATGCATGTATTACAATACATTTTACGAAAATGAACCATATTTTAATCGTGTGCTGTGTAATTGAAATATTGTTTTTCAAACTGAACTCCTTTCATCGTTAACACTTGTAAATGAGAGTGTAAAAGTGAATGTAAAAGTGTCTCATCGAAAAGAATTGTAAGGTAGGAAATACTTTTTCAATGTTTCGATGATCTCCGAAATTCGACCCTGGCTGGGATTGAACGCGCGATCCCTGTGTTACTTAGCCGCGATGCTAACCATTACACCATAACGTTATCTTTATTTGTTTGTGTTTAATTACGGAACTGTTATTGTTTAATGATATGCCTTTGCTTTGATTATATGGCCAACCTATATTCAGTAGTATGTTTATATATGTGTGCAGATAAGCAAACAATTGTGTATATTATTGTTATATTTTCACTCACATGTGCAAAGCAACATTGTTGTATATATTGCAAAATAACCTAGTAGTTGTGTATATTATTGTTATATTTTCACTCACATGTGCAAAGCAACATTGCTGTATGTATTGGGAGATCAGCAAAACGTTGCGTATATTACTGTTATATTTTCATTCACGCGTGCAATGCGACATTGTTGTTAGCATTGCTAGATAACGAAACAGTTGTGTATATTATTGTTATATTTTCATTCACGTGTGCAAGGCAACATTGTGGTATGTATTGTGCATTAATCTGTTAAAGTATACTAAACGGAAAAAGTAACGCAACTCGGAAATTTCCGCTATATAATTTATATACTGCACACTTAATTCCACTTACTATTCCAGAAAAATCACAATATGTTTTGTAAAACAACACTAGTTAGAGAAAGGACAAAACTGTGCGGTTGTAAAATTTTAATCGCAATACACTTTGAAACACGAAATCCATACATTTTGAAGTACCGCTTTGAAAATTAGAGCCAGAACAGTTCCAGGACTGACCCGAAAAATATAGTAGTTTTGACTCAGCTCAAGTTACAGGATAATCAGCTTGGTGTCGGCATACCCACCATGAGGTCAATACAATGGCAATAAATCACCTAACATGCCAGCTAATGAGCTAAAACTTTGTCCATGCAGAATTAAATGTTAGAAGTATATATCACTGCCTTATCTCTATAAAGTTTATATCCTAATACGTATTATATCATTAATGAAACTTTGAAGGGATAACATTTTGTGCGTTATGTGTTTTTCCGAAAGGGTCAGATTTAGCTGTGTACCATTTTATTAACAGCAGCATATTATACATACAATATATAGCGGAAGATCCCGAGTTGCGTTTCTTTTTTTCCTTTAGAATAGTTTAATTTAGTTATATACTATCAGTCAGGAAGTGTTGGTTTTTACCGTGTTTGACTGCATAAACAAATTAGTTTAATTAAGGGCAAACGTTTTAGTATTCAAATTCAGCCGAAGAGAATATACTTGAAACTTAAAATTAATTATAATATAGATATACTGCGATCAATTTGTATTGCCAACCCAATCACTATATATGCATGTATGCAGTCATATATGCTTTGGTTTATGTCACTTTTTGTGTTAGCTTTGTCGAACACCAATTCATATTTTGATATTTTCTCACATTTTTAATACAACCTAAAACGATGTTGATTAGTTGATGCAACTATTATTTAGTTAATCATATTAGCCGCTTTAGTATGAGTCCATAAAGGAAGAGTAAATGTAAATTTATAAATGCAGGGATGAAAGGTATAAACAGAATTGGATTACAACCACCATTGGTTTAATGAGATATAGCGTTCCATAGAAACCACACTGTACAAACGCAATGGCATCGTACAGTTGCAAAGCTCAAAACTGTGCATAAAAATATTAACGAGTTGTGAAACATTTGAGTTTTGCACGTTATTTGTAGTTGTTTTAATAAATAATGCAGTTCAGTGTTAAAATATAGTTATATATGTATTTTTATTCAATATATGACTGGCGTCGTTTTAACTATGTTTGTACATAATTGTATATATGTTTTAAAACATTTTCGAATACGGTAACACATTAGTACTGATGTTGTTGTTGTTGTTGTTGTTGTTGTGTGTGTGTGTGTGTGTGTTGTGTGTGTGTGTGTTTTTCATTTTTCACATCATCGTGACGTTATTTTAAACGAATATAGTAAACATAAAAATCAAATATCATGTGACTTTTATTGGTGTTGGAAAGACGTACAGAAATTATTTTCGCGAATGTATTTGAAGCTTGAGCATACAAACATCGCCCTCAAGAATGTCATGTTTCTTTCCAGATAAGTAAGATGGAGCAATCCGTCTGTATGACGTGACTACGAATATTCCATTAGAATATATGAATATCAGTTAGTTATGGTTATAATAAAGATACGCGGTCTTTAAAATGCTACTGTCAGGCATTTGGAAGGGTTTCATACTTTGCTGACAGCTGTATATGTAAGGCTTAATTATGCGCGTGTGTTATTACTCCCAACATGCTTAAGATTATATCATATGCAATTGTAAGAGTAAATTAGGAGAAAAGTTCAGACATTCAAAAGGTTTTAGACTTTTTCTATTAGGACAAGCCCATTGTTTCCTGTTTTTTACTTTTTGTATGTTGTGTTTTTGTAGGATGATACAATAGTGTAGATATATATATATTGAAATCAAGTTCATAAATATGTAGAAGCAAAGTGTATATATATATATATATATATATATCGATCTTTAAGAACATATTTATTAGTAAATCTACTACTTGTATATGTGTTTTATAAACTTTTTAACATGTTTAGTATTAAAGGGACACACGGAAACGTTGATAATTTTAAAACTCGCGACGTCTCGATAGTTTTTCTAACTAACTTGTGTTTTTTCAAATCATTGCTTATAATGCCATTTTATATACACTAGTCAAAATTGCTAACCGATCACTTGTTATTTTCTTATTTATTTGTCTCAGAAAAATAAAATATATGTGAAATTGGAAATAAATGTATTGAAAAATGTTCTATAAGTAATCACATCAGTAAAGCAAAGTATTTTATGAATTTCAAAGAAGTTTATTGTATCGAAATTCATAGATACCAGTAATATCAAAATTTACAAAAATCAATATCGCGTATGACAGCCGTTTGCGTGTACAACAGCTAAACAGCGTTGTCGCATGGAATTTATGTAGTTATGTAGTAAACGATGAGGTATGTTATTCCAAACATTGACAATATTAATGTCCCTTGTGATTTTGTTGCCTTGGTAACTGTCGCACACGACGGTCGATTTCGTCCCACACATGTTCGATTGGATTTAAATCCGGACTACATGGCGGCCACTCCATTATTCGAATGTTGTTGCCCTGAAGTAGCTGACGGGTAGTTCTTGCAGTATGGCAAGGTGCATTGTCTTGCATGAATGTCATCCCACGGTTAGCGCGAATATGGGGAATAAGCGTTGGTCGAAGTATTTGTTGCTGGTATTGGTCTGCGTTCAGGTTTCCTCGAACAACCACCATATCAGTTTTAGTGTGCAAACTAATACCTCCCCAAACCATCACTGACCCTCCTCCAAAATGAGATCTTTCGTTGACGCAATTATCCGAATATCGTTCCCCATGTCGTCGATAAATTCGCTCTCTGCCGTCAGACTTTTGAAGATTAAATCTGGACTCATCTGTAAAGGCGACATTTGCCCAGTCTGCTCTGGTGAACCTCAAATACCTTCTGGCCCACTGAAGCCGAATTCGCCGGTGTCTTCCAGTCAATACTAATCCCACAAAATGTCTTCTCGCTCTCAATCCCATGATCCGTAGTCGATTTCGTACTCTTTGATCACTCACGTTTCTATTATGGACGCCTATTAAACGTCTGGCAATATCTGTCGCTGTTATTCTTCTATTACGAAGGTGTGTTACAAGGATGTAGCGATCTTGACGCTGCGTTGTCACACGTCTTTTTGGCCTTCGGTAAAGGTCATCAACACTTCCGGTGCGATTGCACTTGAGCCAAAGGTCGTAAATTGTTGAAAAACGTCTGTTGACTGTTCTGGCTACCTATAAATATAAAACAACTCATTATTGCGACTTTTTCAGAAATAATGAACATGGTTAGACAGAATCATGTACGAACGAACAAACGAAGTGACGGACGGACGGACGGACAGACAAGTAAACTTATGAATAAACTAACCTGCCAGAAGGATGAGGAATATTATAATACACAATACTGGACTTGAAAAAGAGAAAATAAAACGTTGAAAATCGATTAAATAAATTAATAAAAATGAACAAATTACGCAATGTCCTTTACCTGCCGAATCGAAGTACCAGCAATAATCATACCGACGGCCCGTCCACGCTCTTCCGTTGTCATCCGACGCATTTTTTATTTAATGTTTAGTAAGTTTTTGTTTGGGATTGAAACGATAAACAATTCCGAGAACACAAACACATGTTCAAATCTTACCTCGTGCAGCACGGGATAATAATGCGATTTCGCGCCAAAATAAGCCACGAGACCGGAAGTGCGGATTTTGAAGTTACAAAATGTATTGATCGTTTTGTTTGCTGCTCATATTTATTTGTATGAAATATCAACTCAAAATATACAATATTTGATATAATATTCCAAATAATAAAATGACCGGTTAGCAATTTTGACCAGTGTATATATATATATATATATATATATATATATATATATATATATTTAATGTTATTAATTATTGATCATTTGTGGTGGTGTGAGTATTAGATTTCATACCCCATCCAAGAAAACGCGGTTGGCTGGGGTATGAAATAAAAGCTTAATTTAGGCTTAACAAGTTTGCATATTGTCAAATTAAAACATTTAATAGGTAATTTTAAGCAGGTTATCGCATTTTGTTTAGTAAAACATCGTCGAAATATCCGTTATAATATCCTGCTAATATAAGCTTTCCCATCGCTTAATGGAATTAAAGCGGGACCACGTAATGTTTATTATATTGCACCGATACTATATTTAAACCTAGGTTAAGTAACGAAGAAATAGTTATCCAAAATGTAATAACCTTTTTATTTAAATATATCCAAGCAGATTTAAATTCAAATTGATACCGGATTAGTAAATCATGGAGTTTTGATAACTACTTCAAGATTGCCATGTGTCCCTTTGAGGAAGCGTTTATAACTTGATGATTAATCGTCCAGAAATATAGATCAGATAACAACTTAATATGAGTGGTAAAGTGTTCATGTGTTTTATATGTTAGAGGATCTGCTGATTTGTACGATGTAAAATACGTAATATTCGAAACCACTTTATCTGTTTTATTGACAGTCTAGCTGTGCTAGTCGTCTAGCTGTGCATGCAGTTGGAATAACATGTTTGGTGGAGGGCATGGTCCAGTGGTAAAGCGTCGGACTCCAAATCAAGAGGTGAGTTCGATTCTCTCCGTGACCATGTTATTTATCATTGTTACCATGTTATTTATCATTGAGCAAGATAATTAATCCACATTACAAGAGTACTTTTTCTACCCAGGAAGCCATCGAGAGTGATTAACTTGTTTCGCAATCGATGTAAAAGAAATATGTTTAAATTAAATAAATTAAATCAATTAAAATGTTTGTATGTCATAGCCTCGCTAAAATTGTCTTAATTTTGCTGTAATACTGATGGCATTATTTCACTTGCAGAATGTTATGCCCACTGCTTGTCAGTGTAGTGTCAAACTAACGGTATACAAATTGAAATAACAACATTGGTACGTCAGTATAGACTCGAAACTGTTGTGTAGACTAAACAATCGATTTCAAATTATTATCTAACTGTTATTGTACATATGTGATTTTTTTATATTTTAAAAGTTATGTCTTTGTTAAATGTATTCGTCAATAAATGCTTTGTACAAAGTACCTTCTGGCGAAATAAATTGTTAATTGTTTTCTGCAATGTGAATTACTCAAGTATCGTTGATTGAAATACATTTATTGACGTATCTTGTTAGGTATCTTTTCATTTCATTTTAGATAAAAGGGGATGTCATAATTTAGGCGTATAGCTTGATTCCAAAAACATATTTAGTGTACCATTTTAATTTCCCTTGAAAGAAATTGCGTCCAGTAGTGTATATAGTTATAATAAGTTGTGAATTTGTGTATATATCATAGATTTTAGGATGTACCGTTTAGAAAAAGGGTGTGCCTATTTCAATAATATAGGGAAGTACCTTTTCTGACCTTGCTATGAAGGGTGTGCTTTTATTTTTATGTAGTAAGTTTAAGCTTATAATGTACCTTTTTGGGAAAATGTTGTGCTTAAGTTAAAACAATATATAATAAGTCTTGTCTGAAAAATGCTTTGTACAAAGTATCTTCTCACTAAATCTCCCGAGGTTTTTTAATTTGAATCAAGATACAGCTGTCCTACATCATCCATGACTTCAACAATATGGATTAAACACATAGCGTGGATTGATATGCATTTATTAATGTATGTTTAAATACTGATAAGGGAGATCCTTTGGGAGCAATAAACGCAACCAAGAGAATAAAGTAGCTGACTCGATTTATTGAATCGGTTCATGAGAGGTAATGTAGGAAGCAACACCTCTCACGCCTCCTCGCACCGGCTTAAAGGATATTCTACTTCAAAGCCACCTATATTGGGCTAGCTGACAGGCTTTTCAACCTTCATATTAATTAAATATGTTTTCATTTCATTTTGGATAAAAGGGATGTCTTCAGTTAAATGTATAGCTTGATTCCAGGAACATGTTTAGTGTGCTATTTTTAATTTCCTTGAAAATACTGTTTATACTATATAATATAGTTATAATAAGTTGGGATTTTGTGCATTTATCATAGATTTTAGGATGTACCTTTTAGAAAAAGGGTGTGCCTAAATTCAATAATATACGGATGTTCATTTTCTGACATTGTTATTAGGGGAGCGCCTTTGTTTTTTTGTGATAATGTATTCATTAAGTAATATACTTTTCAGGGAAAAGGTTATGCTTAAGTTAAGAAAAATATAAGGGTGTACCTTTTTCATTGATATTGTTAAGGTAGGGCTTTTATTCTGAAGTAAAAGTGTATGAAGTTTATAACGTTCCCTATTTAATCAAAACGGGTATGCTTAACATAGCCAAATAATATAACTTAAAGGATGTACCTTTTCTGACATTGCAGTTAAGGATGTGCCTTTATTTAGAAATGATTATGTATGTATTTATTGACACTCACACTAGCGTTTGTTTAGTGCTGTATGGCGGCCGTAAAAAGTCGCCCCGACTACAAATCAGTAGTGTTATTATTTACTGGTCCTTTGGGATCATCTAGCCCATTATGTGTTTTAAAATAGAATATACCTTAAGCCATGCTAGGAGGCGTGAGAGGTATTGCCGCTTATAATACCTCTCATGAGCAGACTCAATACAACCGAGTCTGCTACTTTTTTCACTTGTTTGTGTTTGTTGTTTCCAAGGGATCACCTTTTCATTATTTCTTTATATAATTTATTACGAAAAGTAATTTTATATTGAAAAAGAGTGCTTAAGTTTAAAAAATATATGGATGTACCTTTTCTGACATTATAGTTAAAGGGACACTGTCCGTAACTTTTAGCTTATAAAACACACACTAATTATGTTCGCAAACATTACACACCAAACATTACTGAATATTTACTAATTAAAGCAGGATTGTTTGATGGAATTCAGTCGCGGTACAAAAAAAAGAGAAACCATTTCGGGCGTTTGAACTCGCAGCCCAAACTAAAATTACACTTGCGGTAATAATAGTGAACGTAAAGTGGTCGACCTAGCTCCCAACTGAGCTAAGCGGGCTATACATATTAAGCACTAAATACTATTGTGAAAAACCTAATGCGCTAATGGAAGTCACGTGATCGCAGAAAATGTAAATACGGTGGGTCCCACTTTATTTATAATAATAATTTAAGCTTTTTTTTTTCAAACTCACGAATGTATTACTACAGACTTCTGAGTGTCTATGCTCATGTTTTCATGTATATATTTCACTGAATAAAAGTCAGACAGTTATTTGGTTATGCTCAATATCTGCTTACTTACGGACAGTGTCCCTTTAAGGGTGTGCCTTTATTTTGAAATGATTATGTATGAACTTTATATAATTTATTAAGAGATGTAGATCTACCTTGTATATTGAAAAAGAGTGTGCATAAGTTTAAAAAATATAAGGATGTACCTTTTCTGACGTTATAGTTAAGGGTGTGCCTTTATTTTGAAATGATTATGTATGAACTTTATATAATTTATTAGAAAATTACCTTTTTAAAAAAGAGTGCTTAGGTTTAAAAAATATAAGGATGTACCTTTTCTGACATTATAGTTAAGGGTGTGCCTTTATTTTGAAATGATTATGTATGAACTTTATATAATTTATTAAGAGATGTACCTTGTATATTGAAAAAGAGTGTGCTTAAGTTTAAAAAATAAAGATTGAACCTTTTCTGACATGTTAGTTAAGGGTGTGTCTTTATTTTGAAATAATATTATGTATGAACTTAACAATGTACCTTTTGAGTGAAAAACGAGTGTGCTTAAATTAAACAAATAATATATTTTTAAGGATGTGACCTTGGCTGACAGGATAGTGTAGGGGGGGCCGGTTGGGGTATTGATTAGGAGGAACTGTGTGATAAGTTAGCAAGTGAGGGAGTGCTATCCGGGGTAGTGGATTAAAGTGGGGGCTGTTGGGGTTTATTAGTGAAGGTGGGTACGGGGAGGTCGGGTGAGGGATGGGGGGCCGGGTGGGGTGTAGCTGCGTGGAGGGGAGAGGGGGAGGGAAGGGGGGGGGCGGGAGAGGGGGGGGAGGGGGAGAGGAGGGGGGGGGGAGGGGGGGAGGCGAGGGGGAGGGGGAGGAGGCGGGAGGGGAAGGGGGAGGGGGGCGCGGGGGGGGAGGGGGAGGGAGGGGAGGGGGAGGGGAGGGAGGAGGGAGGGGGGGCGAGGGGGGGGGGAGGGAGGGGGGGAGCGAGGGGGGAGGAGAGGGGGGGAGGGGAGGGAGGAAGGGGGAGGGGAGGGGGGCGGGAGGCGGAAGAGAGAGGAGGGGGGGAGGGAGGGGAGGAGGGGTGGAGGGACCGGGGGGGGGGGGAAGGGGGGAGGGAGGGGGGAGAGGGAGGGGGGAGGGGCGGGGAGGGGGAGGGGCAGGGGACGGCGGGGGGGCGGAGGGGAGAAGGAGAGGCGGAGGGGGGGGGGGAGAGGGGAGGGGGAGGGAGGGGGGAGGGGGAGAGGAGAGGGGGAGGGGGGGAGGGGAGGGGGGGGAAGAGGAGGGGCGAGAAGGGCGAGGGGGGAGGACGGGGAGGGGGGGGGGGGAGGGGGACGGGGGGGCGGAGGGGGGAGGGCGGGCGGGGAGCGGGGAGGGGGGGAGGGAGGGGGGGACGGAGAGAGGGGAGGGGGAGAGGGAGGAGGGGGGGAGGGAGGGGGGAGCAGGGGGAGAGGGGAAGGGGGAGGGGAGGGCAGGGGAGGGGAGGAGGGGGGGAGGGGGGGGGAGGGGAAGGGAAGAGGTGGGAGAGGGGGGGGGAGGGGAGAGGAGGGGGGAGAGGGGGGGGGCGGAGGGGGAGGAGAGAGGGAGGGGGAGGGGGTGGGGGGAGGGGGAGGCGGGAGAGGGAGGGGAGGGGGGGGGAGGAGGGGGGAAGGGGGGAGGAGAGGGGGGAGGAGGAGGGAGGGGGGGAGGGAGCAGGGAGGAGGGGGAGGGGGGGGAAGCGGGGGGGGACGAAGGAAGGGGGGAGGGGGGGGAGGCGGGGGGGGGGAGGAGGGGAGGAGGAGGGGGAGAGGGCGGAGGGAGGGGAGGGGGGGGGGGGGAGAGGGGGGACGAGACGGGGAACGGGAGGGGGAGGGGGGAGGGCGGGGGGGGAGCGGAAGGGGGAGGCAGGGGGGCGGAGAAGGAGGGGGAAGCGAGGGGGAAGGGGGGGAGAGGGGGGGAGTGGCGGGGCGAGGGACGGGCGGGGGAGGGGGGAGGGCGGGCGGAGGAGGGGGGGGGAAGGGGGAGGGGGGAGCGGGAGGGGGAGGGGGAGGGGGAGGGAGGGGAACGGAGAGGGGTAGGGAGGGGAGGTGAGGGGGGAGTAAGGGGGATGGGACGGGGGAGGGCGGGGAGGGGGGCAAGGAGAGGGAAGGGGAGGGGGAGGGGTGGGGAGGCGAGAGAGGAAGGGGAGGGGGGGGGAAGAAGGAAGGGGGGACGGGAGGGCGGGAGGAGAGGGATGGGGGGGAGTGGGAAGGGAGCGGGGGAGGAGGGGCGAAGGGAGGAGGGCGGAAGTGGCGCTGGAGGGGGAGGAGGGGGGGAGAGGGGAGGGAGGAGAGGGGGGGGGAGGGAGAGAGGGGAAGGGGGAGGGGGCGAGGGGGAGGGGGCGGGGGCGAGGGAAGGGGGAAGAAGAAGGGAGGAGGGGGGAGGAGGCGGGAGGAGGGGAGAGGAGAGAGGGAGGGGGGGAGGGGGGGGAAGGAGGAGGGGGGAGGAAGAGGAGAGGGGGGAGGGAAGGGAGGAGAGGGGAGGGGGCGAAGGAGGAGGTGAGGGGGGAGGGGAGGGGGGAGGGGAGGGGGGGGGGACGGGGGAGGGGGGAGGGGGGAAGGGGGGGCGGGGAGAAGGGGGAGAGGAGGGGGGAGAGAGGGGGCGTGAGGGGGAGAGGAGACGGGGGGGAGGAGGAGGGGGAGAGGGGGAAGGAAGGGGGAGGGGAGGGGCGGGGAGGGGCGGAGGAAGAGGAGGGGGGAGAGCGGGGGGGGAGGGGGAGAGGGGGGAGGGGGGAGGGGGAGGGGGCGGGGGGGCGAAGGGGGGGAAGGGGCGGGGACGTGGAGCGGGTGAGGGGAGGCGGGAGAGGGGGGCGGGGAGAGGAGGCGAGGGGAGGGAGTAGAGGGAAGGGAGAAGAAGGGAGGGGGGGGGAGAGAGGGGGGGACGGGGGGAGAAGGGGGGGGGAGGGAGGGAGGACGGAGAGTGGGGGGGGAGAGGGGGGAGGGGGAGGGAGGGGAGAGGGGGAGGGAGGGGGAGGGGGAAGGAGGCGGGAGCGGGGAGAGGGGGGAGAGGAGGAGAGGGAGGGGGGGAGGAGGGAAGGGGGAGGGATGGAGCGGGGGGAGGGGGAGGGGGGGAGGGGGGAG